>SNQJ01S0115612.1:0-11233 GCA_010110895.2 Picea sitchensis
TGTTCCAAAAATAGAAGTGGTACCTAACCCAAGCGATATTAGTTCCAATACCAATTTAAAGCATTAAAGTGCATAAAAATAGCTTGAAATGCAAATATACCTTAGGTAACCCCATTGAATGGTCGGGAGATGTCAATTATGTCGAAACAAGGCCAAAAGGGTGGTACTGGTATATAAATGGAGGTCTGTGGCATATAATGTGGGCAAAAACATGATCAAAACCGGGGACCAACAAATATACCCTATTACTGGATGAATGAAATGATGTTAACATTTCTATTGACTAATTTTACTTGGGTGAGTTGGGTTGCAATATTCTGCAAGAGGTGGAGGCCTCTCCTTGCGAGGGAAAGCTTGAGCTATCTTGTTCCAAATTTCTGTGTGTGATCCCTTTGCGGCTAGGGGGTCTAAGGGGAAACAAGAGTACCCCTAGCATTGGCTTGGAGGTACCAGTGAAGTATTTGGATTAGCAGAAAAAAGCAAGGAGGATGTGTGAAAGTATTCAAGTTGAAGATCAACCATATACACTGTCAATCTCCTAGTTACAGTATTTTATTTTGGTCATTATTATTTTTTAAAATGTACATAGATTTCTATAATAAGCATGATCTGAACGATTATTATTGGTTAACAAAAAATATTTTCTGTAATGGTTATATAAATTTTACGGTGGAGGTAATGAAAATGAACATAAGATGATCATATGGTTGGATTAGTAAATAATATATATAAAGTTGCATGGAATAATTTTATAAATTTTATCTTGTCGTTCATGTAATGTAAGCCAAAATACTTTTAGATTCATGAATGAATTCTCATGCACAAAATTATTGTAGCAGAGCGAGTCATCGACTTTTTTTAGCCAATTTATCTATTAGAAGGACTGCTAGCGGGAATATCCCCCTATAACTATACTAGGGTTTAGGATATAGACAGAGCAAATGACCGTCTAAAAGTTAACCTAGTTTCTACACTACCCCAAACATACCAAAATAAATGAACATAAAGTAGTAGGAGAGAATATCGGTAACTGTACCTTTTGTCCAACGTCTGGTGATGATCTCCTCAAGCTTTATAGTTCCAAATACTGCAAAATTCCTCCCAAAGATGACCTGCATCCAAAAGTAGGAAAATAAGGCTACAAGCATGCTATTTCTATTCATAAATTAGGGCTAGATATCGAATGTTATGTATAAATAGTATAAAAGACATAAAACATCATCATTTGGGACAAGGAAAACACATTCTTTTATTCATTAAACAAATACTGAAACTTACAATCCTTGCTGACCACTATTCCGTGAACCTGGTCTGGGATCCTCTTTACAATGCTCCAAGTGTACCTTCAATTAACCTCTTCTCACATTGTACTAATCACCTCAAGGAAAGGGAATGGGTTGAATGGAAGAAAAGGGGTTGAAGAGGGAATGCTGAGGAAATAATTCACAAAAGGTTGCAAATGCTTGGGAAAGGAAGGGTAGTGAAATTGGGCAGAGTTTCACCATTCTTATTCTTGGTTGTGAAATGAGACCCCAACACCTCCTTTAATATGAAAAAAAGAATGGTTATTCGGTTGGGGGATGGGCTATATTAGGTGAATTAGTTGGGAAACCTCCAATAGCCCATAAATTCCACCGAATTCCTTACAAATTTTTAATTTTTGCAACTTTTGGAGGTAAGTGCAGGTTGTTTAGTGTGCAAAAAGCGTATGTACGTGGTTTGTCTAGCATGAAACAAGTGTATGTACATGGGAAGTAGTGATGTAGGGCGCGTACATGCTCTAAAAACTGGCTTTTTAAGTAGAGCTCCTCAACAATGATTTGACAAATTATGCAAGTAAGAAGGCCAATGCCATGCATGCATCTGTAGGGAATTTTAGGGCTATAACAAGGAATACTCTTGTTCATTGAATAGTATGAAGGTTATTGATCACCGCCGTTCATGTTTAAAGAATCGGGTTTAAATTTTGGGGTTGTATAGTTTATTTTGGTGACACGTCTCTATTAGCAACTGAACCTGATTGTCAGAAGCTTCTACTCTCAGATAGAAAAGAGCCTTCATCAAAGAAGTCATAAATTTATTTTACAAGTAAATACTAGGACATTTCTATGATTCGATTAATTCTTTTAAAACTGGAATTTTGATCGGACTATAATGGAAGTGATACATTTTTTGTTCTTTCCCTGATTAGGGTTATTTACGACAACCATACTTCAAATTTTTATGTCAGTTGTCCACACTTTGCTTCCAGTAGCTCAGTCGTTATTACACATAAATCATGATATTTATTCTTATCGTGAGTTCTCTATATGTGTTTGTCTTTGATGATTTCTTCCTAACCAATTTACTATCTCTCTACTGTTTCTGATCTGCTTGCATGGTTGTGTAAAACCCAAACTAGGATTACTATCTTTATATCTTCAATGTTGTGATATAATTACTGATGTGGAGTTCTTGATAGTGTTTACTATAATCAAAGTATTTTTATTAAAACCATGTAGTCCACAAGCTTAATATGCTTCTCATGAGAATGAGATTTTACAAATCCGACTAAATTGAATGCTCAGATAAGCATATGAATCATGGAATCTGAGTGTTCTCCTACCAACAAGATGTGTGCTCTGTTCCTAATCTACTGGAATGAGTCATAAGACTATAGAGTCATTAAGTTATGAAAGTTCATAGTTCCTTAATTTGATTCGACTATCGAAGCGCTGAAATTTAGAACCCCACACAAACTATAGTGTCCTTGTCATCTCCTTTAACTCAATCTGAGATAACAATTCTTGTGTAGCCAATTGACAGAGCATATAACTTTACAATCCCATACACTTAAGAATGATTTGGGTTGTCTCAATATCTAAATCAGATGTTCGATGGAGTTAATATCAAAGGTTTTATTGTCATTTCCCTTAGAAGCTTTGATATAACAAATTAAGGTTTTCAGTAGTAGGCCAATCCCTTGGATATTTCAGATATCAGAACATGATTTTTTTCTCCTAGATTATAATGGTCCCAGTTGAGTATTCTAGTAGTTATCTCCATGAGTACTACCTGATGCACTTAATTGATTTTTGACGAGATGAAAAATAGGGTTGGTTAAGTAGCGTATTTTTAATGCAACTAAGTCTAGTTTTAGTCCAGGTAATCGTTGTTAAATCATTGTCCCATACTGACCATTAAGATTTGTCGACCATGTATCTTACCATGATTCCTATTCCTAAAATTTATCCAGCAAGATCACACATGGTCGTAGACTAATTTATCATCCATTTTTTTTTTGCTTATATCAACATCATGTATGCATTCTGATTTAGAAGGTAAATTAAAATTAACGGAGAGTTTCCTCAATTCTTGCGACTGATTTTTGTCTCTTATCCTTCTTGTTAAAATTTTAAAATAAAATATTTCCTTGAGAAATCAACTTGTAGGATTTCTTTGTTTTTACGAAAAGCCTACTTAGTAGGGAGGTTTTGTGATTTACATAAAAACTATTTTATTTTAATATCATTTAAACCATTGCAAAGATATGTATAGGCAGGTTCTTGAGCGATTCCTTAAAACTTGGTTAAAAATTAATAATAATTGTATTAAATTGCCTTCTCTTGATCGTTTATTGTATGATTATTACATATGAATATAGTAATGACATCTTTAAAGGTTGTAATATATGTTATATTAATTACATAAATAATTAGGAAGAAGAATAAATTGTTGATGCCATTTATTATTGAATGATATTAAATTTTCTATCACTTATTTCTATTAAGGATTTACATATATTTAATTGATATAAATAAATTATGTTAATGTTTTTTTTTGTAAATAAAAATATTTAATTCCTCAAAAAGCTATTGTAATCATAAATAAAAAAATCCATGTTTCGAGCTCTGCCACCCGTTCCGCCAGACAAGTGGAAACCATAATAGATGGTGACCTCCTGTTCTAGCTATATTATGACAAACAAACCCCCACCTGTTCCTCCAAACATTTGGAAACCGGAAAAGGTGGCAGGGTAGTGTAGTGACTGAATTGTCTTAACATGCAGTGAGAACCCTGAACATGAGTATGGAAAATTCACTATTTCTTTGAAAAAGAAGTGCATAGAGATGAAAGGAAAGGATTAAACATCAAATGAACCAATAAAAATTGTGCTTCTGTGAGTGTCGCCTTGAGGAATGAAGACGTATGGTTGCACATAGGTCATGCACCATGGCTGGCTTTGTGATTTCGAGAGTGCTTCATACAGAATGTCGAGTTGGCTACTGAGTAATGTATTCCTATGAAGTTGTTATTGCATATCCCTTCGCATATAGTAGATGAGCTCCAGATGCTCTGGCATAAGGAGGCATGTGTATTGCGAGTCTCAGACCATATCTAAGGAGGGAAGTGGAGGATCTATTGGGAAGTCGGCCACCAAAATATCTTCTTGAATTATACAAGTCACCCCGTCCTTGGCACATGCTATAGTAGGGACAGAGTGACTGGTGCTAGGAGGGTCATGGGGGTCCAAAACTGTGTAGAGGAGGGAATCCGGTGGAACCATAATTGGCTCTTCCAGAATTTCCTTCTCTACAATGTCCATTGGAGGATAATTTTTCTCCCTATCTTGGAAAATCAAAGATGTCGAAGAAGCCTGGGAAAGCTTGCGAATGCGACGCTACCTGGCTGCATAGCTATACTAGGAAGGCCCTCTCTTAGTATTACCATGCTCCTATGGCATGGCGGTGAGGGAAAACCAGACTGGAAGAAGCTTGAGAAAACACAGAGCGAGGAGAATGACAGGAGAAAAGCCCAATGCAATAGTTGAGCTGAGTGGGAGAAACCGTAACATACCCAGAGGAAGTGGAGAGGCATGAAGGGAGTTGAATTAACCTTGCACATGCCTCCCATACCCATTGTCATCCACCCATTATAACACACTGAAGGATCCATTAAACCTATGCGAGGGAACTGTCGAGCCTGCCCAAAAGTGCTTTGAATGCTACCATCCATATAAGAAATGAGAGCGAGGGTGGAGACATGATTATTTAATACAGTTCTCTGCATGCTATCAACGTGGCACCTCATCTAGGGTATAATGTTAATGATTTTAGTAACACTACATTTTAAGCATTTTTACTTATTGGTTGGTACTAATCAATTTTGAATTTGAACTACGAATTGCACTTCAATATATCAAAAGAAATGTGCAAGTTTCACAACCTCAATTAAGGTGAATAATATGAATTTACTTGTGTGCCTTAATTGTTATGTTAGATAGAATTATTAGAAATTGTGATAGGACATAATTTAGTCTTGACAGATGGAAATGTATAATTTGTAGATATATAATGCTTTATTTGCATTTTCAATGATGAATTTAGTCTCGTCATGTTAATGTTGCACTTAGTTATCAAAAAAAAAATTGCTACTTTCACTGCATTCACTTACTCTTGTTTTTTTTAGTAACTTGAGGGATGTTACATATGGTATCAGAGCTGATTCCACTCTGCGACACTAGAATCGTTACGACTTCCAATGTTTTATATTCAATTAAAGATGTATCACTAATATAAATTGAATTTTGTATATGGTGGGTATCATGGTTAGAGGATGAAGGAATAATAGATTTCAGGGTGTGGGAAGAAGGGGTTTGTTTCCTCCAAGTACGTCTACACCCGAGGGGTTTAATCCATAAGAAGGAGAGCATACTACTGAACATGAGCAGGTTGTAGTGGGCGATGTCATGGGTATGATGAGGTCTTTTCAAAGGATGTTAGAGGAATTAATAAATCACCTTGATCATGATGAGAGCAGGGAGTCTGTACCTAATGAGGGTTTGCAACACCCTCCTGTAGTTAGTAGTAGTGTTGATAGAGAACTCGAGAAGGTAAAATTTCCCGAGTTCTAGGGTTCCACATACGGTTTAGCCACCGAAGATTGGTTGGAGAATATGTTAATGTGTTTTTCATTGCATGATTATACCTATGACATGAAGGTCTGCATGGTGGTATTTGAGCTGAAAGGGAGTGCACTTATTTGGTGGAATATGCTCTTGCCACAGTTGAATATGGCCATTGAAGACATGTCTTGGGAATTTCTTGAGGAGAGATTCTGAGAGAGGTACTTATCTAAGGAGTTCATTGAGCATCAACTAAAAGAATTCAACACTTTACAATAGGGTAGTCGTACAATACGTGAGTATGAGGCTAGGTTTATGGAGATGCTCAGATATGCTCCACACCTGAGTAATGAAAATTTAAAGGTGAATAAGTTTGTGTTTGGTCTCAAATACAACATACATGATAAGGTGAGGATCCCTATGCCTCATAGTTTGAACGATGAAGTATTGAAATCTTTTATCGCTGAGGAAGAGTTGAACAATGGAGGGCACAATATAAATCCCTCTAGACAGATAGGATATATGCCACTTAGATCACCACAACAACATAAACCTGTTAGACAAACTTCTAGGTAGCGTGATACACCCAGAGGACCTGTATTTTTTATGCTACGCAGATAGGATACCCATAAGAGGATTCCATATAGAGAACCACCACATCAACAACCGTGTAGTTGTAACATCCATTTTTACTGATTACATTTCATACATTCACTTATTATTTGAGGACACTTGTGAGCAAGTGATCCAATTTAAAACACGATACATTATGATTATTAGTTTTGGTTTGTATGTTTATGCTATGATTATGTTTTGAAATATGATATTTCATTTAAATTGATGTATATAATTTATAGGTATTATGATGAGGTTTCCTGAGTGTGCAGGAAACATGACATGTTGAGGATGTTGATGGCATCGACAGACTTCCTTAGACTCTAGATTGAGTCAGGGAGTGGACTTTGACTTTAGTTATGAGTACTGGATTTATTACACATGTGTTATATGATGTTTTCAGTTATGGATTTCAGGTATATGAGTTACCGATGCTATCTTTTTCAGTGGATGCAAGCATGGTGACACTTGTTAACCCGATTCACATATGGAGTAAAGGGGTCATACACAAACATAATATAGATTGGGGAGAGGTGTGGTAATGTCCCCGTCACAACCTACTAGCAGTATCGTCATGACCTAAACTGAAGGTTAATGAATACCTTGTTCCGAGAGGTTCACGATACGTGAAGGTAGACCGAGATAGTCACTCATGAATATTTCTGAGGAGCACACAATAATGAAGATTCCTTATTCCTCAGTAAGCCCTTAGTCTCACACAAGTTCAACTAGTGGAGTATTAACTCCAAGTGTTGAACACCTTCCAAACTAGTCAATGGCGAGTGGAATCCTTGGAGAACAAAGATGTGTCTTGAAGGGAACATCGCAAGTATAAATTTTGAGTCAATAAACAGATAGAATACCTTAGGAAATAAAACGAATACTAGATTTTTGTAGAAAAGAGAATACAATTTTATTTAAATTATAAACCAGATAACATAACCTAAAGTGTAAGTCTAGATGTTTTGACCAAGTAAAAATTATAAATTGTGTTAAGGGAATTTTAGACTAATAAACACTAGTAAAGGGAAAATAAGAATGAGAAATTAGGCATGTGCACAATGTGTGCATGAAATAAATAAAGATGATTTTTAATTAAAAGAAAATAAATCATGAGAGAATGGGTAGTCAACTTGGAGTTAGAATCCTAAGTCAATATAGACTAAAAAATCCTAACTAGAAGAAGAGTCCTAGTCAAACTCCAACTGTAAATTAGTTGGGAGACATAATAAAAGAGAAACTGGGGAACTAAGGAACAACTAGGAGAAAATCTAGGAACTAATTGAGGAGTGTGAGGCAAAATGCTTAATTATTTAAATTAAAAAGGATTTATCATGTGCAACTTGGGGAGAGTGTGACATGTTTTGGGGGAGAATAATCTCATATTAAATTATTAAAAATTATATAATTGTGCATGGATTGACAAGTGTCAAGGAAAATTTTATTATAAAAAGAATGCCGAGGAAGAGGAAATTACCATTCTTGGTCTCACTTGGTGATTTTGTATTTAGATATCTATTGTTAGTTTGGGCTTGGGTTAAAAAAAAAAAAAAAACTTCAATCATTATCGGATTCCATGGTAGCTAGATCGCTCCCACTCATGTAGCATGTATATTTTAACACCACATGTTTCGAGGAATTTCGGTGAAATCGACACTCATAGGTTGGCCTAAAATTTTGGGAGATCAATCCTAGATGTATCTTACCTCTGTTAGAATCTTATATTCTACCATCGCCTTTTTCCAATAGAAAATTAGCTCAATTATATTAGTTAAAATATAATTTTTTTACATCTTCTTGACCACACAACAATTCATAGAAAACCTAGTCCATAGACCACGATCATAAACAAAAAAAGTACCAACATCCACAAAATAACCAGAAAGATCACCAGATATGAAAAACTAGCACGCAGACTGCAAAAAGAGATTTGAAACAGGGAAAAAAACCCCATCAATCGGAAGCCGCACTCCCCCAAAGGACCTCAAAGTGTTAACCCAACACCGAATGCCCCCAAAGGACCTCAAAGTGTTAACCAAAACACCACAAGCCCCCAGTGAGAACCTCAAATCTCTGTCCCAATACCTCTTCTTTCCAAGGAGGAAGAGGTCAAGAGAGTCCAGAAAAACCAAAGAGAAAACAAAACACACACCGCAACAAACCCCGAAAGTTTCCACCACCGAAAATCCGTCGATAGAACACCGTGCACCTGGAGTCAAGACCACTAATACCAAACAAAATCTTTCCTGGACTGGCCTCGAACTGGAGACAATCGCCGACGACCCCCCATATGATAAAGCTTGTGCAACGCGGGGAAAAATCAGCCCCGAAACTGTGACATCCGCCACCATGGATCGTTTTCTCCTCTGCCTTGGAACTGCTTGAAATAGGATATGACCGCCGACGGCTCACCCGATGTAACGCTTGTGTAGTTTAGGGTAAAGTTCGGCTCCGAAACAAGCCAGCCATCATAGAATTTGTTTTCCCCTGCTGCCATCCACAAACCTTCCTGACACTGAGACCCGCCCACTGCAGAGACCTCTCACCATGGTCGTAGCCCTCTCCCATGCTCTCCCTTCTCCGTGGAGTTTCAGGGATGTGTCTAGCAAAAACCTAGCTGCAGAGCCCCGTCACTCCCATGCCAACCCACCTTGAAATCCTTTCTTCAATGACAATTCATATTCTTTTATAACAATCTTTAGTGTCACACTTTTACGAGAGAGAAGGATCTTGTATTATTGAGTCTTGATGCAAATTTTACTCATAATAGTTGAGAATTTATAGTATGGAACCCAATGTTGAATTAGTGTTTAAAAATATAATTGTTTTAATATTAGTTCAAGTGTGTTGGCCCTTCTTTTAATTATAGAATTCCATTTTAATTAAAGGTTCAATGAGAATAGTTAATCATGTGAAATGATTGAAAATGTTAATGTGCAAGTGGAAAAGCAACAACATCAACAATGTCTTGGAATATATGTTAAAAATTGTAAAACTTCTTATTATTGATAAATTGTTGAAAGATTAAACAAGAGTTATTTTTACACTATAGAATTAGATATAGAAATGTAGTTTTCACTTTTCGATATTGAGTCTATGTGTCATCATGGTTCTCTATCAAGGTTATCCCATAAAACTCTCTTGTGGGTCATAGGTATATCTTGACTTGGTAAGAGTTCATATGAATGCTTTTAGTAATTAAATTAAAATATTTTTACATTTATTTTGAAATCTTTTTAGTTTATGTTGGAAGATATAGCGATGTTAGAATTATATAAATATTTAATTTAATTTATTGATTACATCTAAATAAATTTTTTTTTTTAAGTAAAAGTGGGACCTTTCTATTAAAGCTTAATCCAAAAAAGGAGATACATGCCAGATAGGAACCAGGTGTCCTGCCTGTGGAGGAAACCAGGACACCTGGCTATAGCACTGTGAGAAGTCCAAAAAATATGGAAAACATAGAGCCACCCTGCCCGTAGGAAACCAGGGGGTATAATCTTAACTAACAATAGTTTGCTAATGAAGGTTCTAAGACTATGACGACTGACAGCTAGAGGACTCTTGTCCTAAGAAAGTATAACAGTAAACTTTAAGAAAAACATGCAAATTCTGTGACCTTTTATCCGGGGCGCTCCCTGTCGTCCTACGCTTCTGGAGCTCGAGCTGGAATGGCGAACGGTTGAGCACAAGTAGGACACATTCTCTTGGGCGGGGCACGGGAGTAAGCTGTATACAGCATGTCCAGTCTCTGGCTAGTGCAGACCGCGTGAAAGATTAAGTCTTCGACGAGGCTTCTGAGATCAAAGATAAGGTGCAATTACTCCGGAGGCAAAGGAGGCGGCGAGGGCGACCGCGACTGGGCTTCATCATGACCCTGACAGTCCTCGTTCTGAACTGGTTCGGCTGCCATCGCCTGTTCCTCTTCAATGATGCATTGTGCTGGGCCGGGGTCGCTCTCCATCGCCTGTTCGGAAGAGGTGCTTCCTGGAGGAGTGATGCGAGAGCGAAAGACGCGGGCTAGGGGGTCCCAATCATCGGGGAAGGTTACCATTTTCTGGTTCGAGAAGTCCGGTGGGAGATGAATGCTCGGATCCTCTTCTATGATTGTGCCAGGAGGTGAATTTACTGCCCGAATTACCCGCTGTCGACACCTTCTAACTAGAGACACAACATTCTGAATTTCCCTGTGTCGTTTCTGTCGAGAGGCAGCTGCATACCAGCCAGCCCCCCTGCGTGGCTTCCCCCTCAGACGCGGCATAGCAGGAGCAGAGAGGAGAGCCAAGAAGCCTCGCTGCACAGAAGACTGGTCGAGCATAATGGAGCTCACGAGGAGGTTGATGGGACAATATACTGCCATAATCACCATTAAAGCCCCGAGCTGAATGCTCTGGCTGGTCGGACCGATAGCACTCGTGTTGAAGAGCTCCATGCTACGGAGATGGTAAGGGCTGATGCGAACAATGAATCACATAGTGTGTGGGGAGGACAATTAATAAAGGCCCCCCGCCTCCCCTCGCCACCTCCCCTTGCCACCTCGCCTCCCCTTCCTGTACGCGTGTCACCCCATCCGGGGGATTACATCTAAATAATTGTGTGTTATAAGCAATTGGAATAAAATAAGTGGTTATGTAAAGACTAAAGTTTATGTCAATGTTGAAATTTTAGTGGAACAAGTATTAAGTTAGCTGCGTAAAATGACATTGTTTGAGTAAACGAAATAATAAAAAT
>SNQJ01S0115612.1:11243-22134 GCA_010110895.2 Picea sitchensis
GAACATCTCAGATTAGTTTTACAGTGCTTAAGAGAAAACAAGTTGTATGAAAAGTTATCGAAATGTTCTTTTTATTAGACAAAGATTCATTATTTAGGACATATTATTTCTGGAGAAGGAATCACTGTGGATCCAACGAAGGTAGAGGCTATTATGGAATGGCCAACACCGATGAATGTGCAATAAGTATGTAGTTTTATGGTATTAGAAGGTTACCATCGACGCTTCATAGAAGGATTTTCAAAAATAGAAAACCCAATTAAGGAATTGCAAAAGAAGAATAAGAATTTTGTATGGTCAGAGAAATACGTTGAAGCATTTCAGAAGCTTAAGGGATTATTAACAACACCAATGATATTTAAAGTTCCATATATGGACAAGGAATTCTTAGTATGCATAGACACATCCAATGAAGGACTAGGTGGAGTATTGATGCAAGAAGGTCGAGCTATCACATATATTTCAAGGAAACTAAGAAGGCATGAAGAGAATTACACAACACACAATTTGGAATTATTAGAAATTGTTTATGCCTTACGTGTTTGGAGGTACTATTTTATTGGACACAAATTTGAATTGAAAACTGATCATAGTGGATTGCAACACATTTTTACTCAGAATGATTTGAACGCATGATAACGACATTGGTCAGAATGTTTAAGTGAGTATGATTTTGAGATCATGTACATTAAAGGAACAATTAACAGAGTAGAAGATGTGTTGAGTCGGAAACCATGCATTTTCTCAGTAATACCCCTAAAGTTGAATCTTCAAGAAAGTATTTTAGAATTACAGATTGATGACAACTGGTACAAAGAAGTAAAAGACAATATCGGACCAGATACCATGTTGATACCTATATATGAGGGTTATTCTTTGGACAATGACAAACTTTTAAGATATAATGGTAGAATTTACGTACCACCAAATGACGAATTGAGAAATTTAATTTTAAATAAAGCTCATCGAGAAGTGTATATGGATCATCCAGGAGTCACGAAAATTAAGGAAGATATTAAACCATTGTTCTTTTGGAAGGGAATAAACACTGATATAGTTAACTATGTGGCGAGATGTCTATAATTTTAGCAGGTGAAGGCTGAACATAGAAATCCAACTGGATTATTACAACCACATGTGATTCCTGTATTGAAATGGGAAGTCATATCGATGTATTTTATTGTTGTATTTCCATTGACAACAAGGAGTCACGATTCTATTTTAGTAGTCATCGACACTTTGATGAAGAGTGCACATTTTATCCCAGTCCGTACGACATATCAAGCACTGGACATAACTAGAATTTTTGTTAACAAAATTATGATATTGCATGGTGTACCAAGAAAGATAATATCTGATCGAGGATCAATATTCACTGGAAATTTATGGACCAGTTTCCAAGAGGCTTTGGGAACGTAATTGAATTTTAATACAACATATCACCCCGAAACATATGGAAAAACTAAAAGAAAAAATCAAATTTTAGAATATATGCTTCGAATGTATGTGATGGATCAACAAAAACAATGGGAATAATTTTTACCATTGGTATAATTTGCATACAACAATAGTTATCAGAGTTCGATAAAGATGGAACCTTTTGAGTTTATATATGGACGACCATGTTAGATACCTTTGAGTTAGGATCAACTAGAGGATAGGGTCCTGGTGGGACAAAAAGCGATTTAAGAAATGGAATATCAGATACAATCCATAAGGCAAAGGATTAAGGAAGTGCAATATCAACAAAATAGTTATGCGAATGCGCATCATATTGTTCATAGTTATGAGATTGGTGATAAAGTGTTTTTGCGGGTGAAGCCGCATAAGAGTTTGATTAATTTTGGAAAGGGTTCTAAACTCTGTCCAAGGTTTGTGGGACCTTTTGAAGTTGTAGGAAAGAAATGACCTGTGGATTAACAACTAGACTTACTTGATTCTTTGAGGTGTATGTACTATGTGTTTCATGTTTCAATTTTACGTCATTCTATTTTAGATTTGTCACATATTGTTGGCTTGATTTTATTGTAGGTGTCAGATGAGGGTGCTCTCATAGCGGAGCCATTACACATATTGGACCATCGTACTCGACAACTATGACATCGATTGGTCGATCAAATCAAGGTCTAGTGGGACAATTATAGTCTACTTTCTGCTACTTGGGAGGACACATATGAGATGCGTCAACAATTTCCTTATTTATTTTGATAGTTTGATATATAGATTAGTAGCATCTATATTTATTGCTTCCATTGTTAGATTGTACAAAATTCATGATGAAGTTTAAAACAACAGGGGGTGTATGTAACATCCAGTTCCATTGATCACATTTCATACCACTGACTTATTCTTTGAGGAAACTTGCAAGAAAGTGATCTAGTTAAAACTGTAAATGTAATTGAACCTACACAGATAAGATCTAGCTAGAAAAGGACATACACAATTTGCATAAAAATGAGAGAAGAGAGAAAATGAGAGAGTGAGAATCAAAGAATTTTCATTAACCAAGTGAATGAATTATAATTTACACATGATATAATATATACAACTCTACTAATTCACGTTGGAGGATAAGCCAATGCACCATAGTGGTGGTATAGAGTGATATGGACACACACCGATAGTTATGGGAGTAAATTGCCACCTAGTCTAAGTTAACTAGTCTCTTAGTCTTTAGTTAATTGACTGAAACAAAATGGAGTGAGGAGGATATCAGGGAATCATTAGTAATGTGCTAGTCCATTGATAATCCAAAGGATAATGCACATTAGCTGGTGATGATCCCAATGCTTCATGGTGATGATCCCATTGTGTCATCTAGACTCCACTCAACTGATCAAACTAAAGTGTGAATTGAAAAGAATATTCTCCTAGAATGTAGGAAAATGAATATTCTCCCTAAAATATAAAAGACTGAATAATGACTAATAAACATAGGTAAAACCTTAGGAAAAATAAATCCTAGGTGTGTGTGAAGTATCTCCAACACCCCCCTGAACATCACTATGGTGAAAATAAAGAATGGATCCCGAAAATGAGGCCATGCTAGGTACCCAAATATAAAAGATACACTGAAATACATAAGAAAGAGGGAAAACCTCATGGGAAAACACCCCCTCAAAGTATAATGTATGTAAAAAAGGAACTGATAGTTGCTAGGAAACTGTGTCCTTCACTCCAAGACGACTGCGCAAAGAATGAAACTTCTCCTTAGTGACGGTCTTGGTGAAGATGTATGTAGTCTGTTTTGCTGAAGGACATACTTGTAGGTTGATGATCCCCTTGTGTACTAAGTCCCATATGTAGTGCATGTGGATCTCGATGTGCTTCGTCGAATGCCTCCGAACTGGATCTCTGTAGAACTTTAGAGTGCTCTGATTGTCACACCAGATGATGATTGGTTGGTGAAACAAAATTCCCAACTCAGTGAGAAAATGTTGTAGCCACATAGCCTGAATGTTTATGTTAACTACCCCTCTGTACTCTACCTCGACTGAATATGGAGCAATATCATCCTGCTTCTTGCTCAACCAACAGATGGGCCTGAAACCTAGATTGACTGAGTAACGGGATGTGGAATTGCGATCAATGCTATCACAAACCCAGTTAGAGTCAATGGACTCGATGAGGTCCAATGTAGAGTATACTGCGTAGTGAATACCAAAGGTGATGGTGCCATGTACGTATCGAAGGATACACTTTGTAGCCTTCCAATTAGCTCATGCGGCTCTTGCATGAACCTAGAGACTACTACAACTGCATAAGAGAGGTCTGGTATGGGATGTGTGAGATAAAATAAGCTCCCCACTAGCTATCTATATAGTTTGATATCCACCAGTGGAGTGTCCCCACCATCCTCAAGTTTGAATCCTGATAGGAAAGGAGTCAGGGAAGACTTGCAGTCTGTCATGTGAAATACCTCAAGGATTTCTCGTGCATACTTGGCCTAAGACAATTTGATGCTTGATGCATCTTGATTGATCTCGAGTCCAAGGAACAAATGTAGCAGACCCATGTCCATCATAAAGGACCTGCAATGAAAAATGCTCTTGACTACAACAATCGCTGAATTCAAGCAATCGATGATCAACAAATCATAAACATACAGAACTAGGAGTAGAAGTGAATTGACCGTCCTGAGCATGTAAACATTCGGGTTTGACTTACAACGTACAAAGTTTTGTGAAAATAGATAGGAGTCCATATTGGCATACTGTGCCCTCAGGGCCTTCTTGAGGCCATAAAGAGACTTCTTCAGTTGATAGACCAAAGATGAATCTTGCATGAAGCCTTGGGGCCGCTCCATGTAGATCTCCCCAGAGATATCTCCATGAAGAAATGCATTATTCACGTCCATTTGATGGAATTTCCATCCCTTGGATACCGCAATGGAAAGTGAAAAACATATAGAATCCATATTAACTACTGGAGTGAAGGTCTTGTCATAGTCAATGTTGTGCACCTGGTGAAATCCTTTCGCAACTAGCCTGAATTTGTATCTACTAACCTGTCCATCCACTGCGCTCTTAGTCCTATAGACCTATATGCACTTGACAAGTTTTCTTCTTGTAGGAAGGGGAACCAGATCCTAAGTTTGGTTCTCGAGGAGGGAGTTGTACTCCTTCTGCATGGCAGATTCCCAAAAGGGATTTCCAACAGCCTTGCCATAGAACTGTGGATCTGAAGACTGAACCAAGAAAATATATCTGGGTGGCATCGATTCAGTGGAAGTGAGTGCAAGAGGAGGCTCATTGAAATCATATCGAGTGCTCTTGGTATCATTTGGATCCCCAAAAATATCTCCTGCATCCTGAAGAGTAGTCTTGGCCCACTTGGGCCTCTGCTCTGCTTCTACATCTACATATGCATGCATTAACTCTGCATATGACTGTACTAAATGAATATCTGAATCATCTGAATCCTCTAAATCATAACTCTCATCTGAAGAAGATTCATAATGCACATGCTCATCATCTCTGAAAGGTGGAAGAACAAAAGTGTCTACATGCAGTTGCTGAGGTACATGCGAGATACTTTCCTTGAATTGGACACTACGCTCAATGATGATCCATTCTGAGGAGAGATCAATGAGTTTGTATCCTTTCACACCATCGGGGTATCCAACAAATATACACTTTGTACTATGTGGATCAAGCACTTTCCTTTTCTTAGAGGGAATCCTGGCCCATGCACAACAACCGAATATACAGAAGTGGGTCACTTCCAGTTTGAGGCCACTCCAAGCCTTGTAGGGGGTCTTATCCTTGACATATCTATGGGAAGATCTATTTTGGATGTAGGTTTCACAATTAAGTTCTTCAACCCATAATATATGTGGAAGCGACTTTGCATGTAGAATGAAAGATGCCATCTCTTTCAAAGATCTATTTTTTCGCTCAACAACTCCATTTTGCTGCGGAGTATAAGGAACCGCGTGATGCAATTGAATGCTGGCCTCAAGAAAAATATTTTGTATCTCATGGTTGACATACTCCCCCCCATTATCTATTCAAATGATTTTAATATTCTTTCCTGATTGTGTCTCAACAAGGGCTTTGAAATATTTGAGGTGTTGAAAGACCTCACATTTTTTCCCGAGAAAGAAATTCCAAGTATGGTGTGAGAAATCATAAAAAAAAATGAGTATGTACCTTTATTTACTGATTGATGGATGCATAAAAGTTCCCATGAGATTTCTGTGGATCATATTCAAAGGAGATGAGTCCTTCTGAGTCTTTCCTTTGTCAAATTTTTCCTTCTGAGTCTTTCCTTTGTCAAATTTCTCTTGAGGGTGTTTTCCAAGAACACATCCCTCACAAATTCCTTTGGAGAAGTGGATGTCAGGTAGACCATCAACCATTCCCTACTTGCTAATATGTTACACATATCTGAAATTTAAATTACCAAACCTTTTATGCCATATTCTTCTGCTTTCATTGGCATGGGTAAACAATAATGCAACATTTGGTTCAATAAATTCAGAAAATGTGTAGATTTTGGATTGATGATTTACCTCACTGGTAGCAACCTTGGAATTGGTTTGCATGCCATAGATATCCATAACATCAGGTGTGAATACAACTCTCTTTCTGGTACCGAATTTTATTAATGATATACACAAACAGAAGATTGAAAACAAGTTTGGGAACATGCAACACATTCTTGAAGCTTTCATTTGTGAGTTCAATTCTTCCTTTGCCAGTGACATCGACCTGAGAGTCTTCCCCCATCATAATAGGAGGATATTTTCATGCATCCAATGAAGAGTAGACTTCTTTTTTGGCTTCCATGTGGTGTGATGCTCCTGAATCTACAATCCAAGCACTGGGAGAGGAGTTGATAGCAATCAAAGCATGGCTAGAATTACCTTTCTTGAGATTTTGATCTTCTTTCTTCTTCTTCTTGGCACCATCATGGATGTGATCTCCAAGGTTGTTTTGTTGAAGTATTTGGGCCATTTGATCTATCTATTTCTACATACATGTAGATTCCGGATGGAATCCTTCATGGTAGTAAGTGCATTTCTCCCCTTTTCTTCCCTTTCCACCTTTGGATCCGGAGGAATCATTGAAGGGTTTTGAGTACCCTTCCTTATCTGGATTTGCATGTCTCTTCCATTTGTATTTGTGTTTATATTTATCATTTTGGTGACTTCTCCTATCTTGCACAACAAGTGCATGTGCCTTTGAGCCTTGATTTTTTCCATATTGATGATCTTAGTCTGCTCTTGCGTCAGAGACTCAATAAAGGCCTCAAGAGAGGGCATGGTCTAGGTATCTCCAGAGGTGATCTTAACTGAATGAAATGTGGATAAAAACACTGAGTATTCTGGACCAAGTTTGGAGAGAATGGTAAGAACCATTTGTTTCTCCTCCTTAGATTTATCAACCTTGCAAGCCTTGAGTTGGGATGACAAATCCTTGTATTTGGTAAATAAATCTTAGAGATTTTCAAAGGTTTTTGGATCCAAAGTGAGAAATTCCACCTCAAGCATGTGTCCCCTCATCTCGTCCCATTTTCCAGAAATCTCTTCCATGGTGGTTTTACTGGAGGACATGTGAAAGAGGAGCTTAGGAGAAATGAGACTGCAAATAGTTCCAGACGCTTCATCCATTCGATTCAGATACTTGGAATTTTTGATGGCCTAGTATTCTCGGACCAAGTTTGAGAATGGTGAACCATTGCCTCCTCCCTCAGGATTTATCAACCTTTGCAAGCCTTGAGTTGGGATTACAAACCAGGGCTGGCAACAAATCTGTAGATATTGTCAAAGGTTTTGGATCCAAAGTGAGAAATCTCCACCTCAAGCATAAAGTCCTCATCTCAACCCATTTTCCAAAAATCCCCTCCATGGTGGTTCACCGGAGGACAGAAAGAGGAGCTGAGAGAAATGAGACCTAAATAGTTCCATCGCTTCATCCATTCACCTGCATACTTGGAATTTTTGATGATTGATGGGACAGTGATTTGTGTTCATGGTTAACCTATATAATCCCTTCCTCTGCTTCAACATGCACTATCATATTTTCCCTTCCATGCAAAGAAATTGTAAGGAGTATGTACCAGTCTTTTTTGAAATTCCATTTTTCCGTTGTTCAATCTTTGATACCTACAAAAAGAATATGGTGTGTCTTTTTCAAATATATCCGCTACTCGGATACCATGTAAATGTGAATGAATGAACACCGATAATATATAGGTAGAAAATGACATACATAGTTTGCAGAAAAATGAGAGAAGAGAGAAAACGAGAGAGTGAGAATCAAAGAATTTGCATTAACCAAATGAATGAATGCTAATTTACACATGATATTCTCTGTATAACTCAAAAAATGTGCACTGGAGGAGAATCCAATGTGCCATAGTGGTGGTCTAGAGTGATTTGGGCACACAACAATAATTACGGGAGTAAACTGCCACCTAGTCTCAATTAACTAGTCTCTCAGTCTTCAGTTAACTAACTGAAACAGAGTGAAGTGAGGAGGATATCGTGGAATAATGGGTAATTCACTAGTCTGGTGATAATCCGAAGGATGATATGCATTAGTTGGTCATGATCTCAATGTGGCATCTATACTCCACTCAACCGATTAAACTGAAGTGTGAACTGAAGAGAATATTATCCTAGAATGTAGGAAAATGAATATTCTCCCTAAACTATAGGATACTGAATAATGACTAATAAACATAGGGAAAACCTTAGGAAAGATAAATCCTAGGTGTGTGTGAAGTATCTCCAACAAAAACATGGTACATTATGATTATCTGTTTTGGTTTATGAGTTTATGCTATAATTGATTATTGAAATTTGATATGTTGTTAATATTGATGTATAGCATTGACATGTATTATGATGAGGTATCCCGAGCGTGTAGGAAATGTGACATGATGAAGATGTTGATTGCATCGAGAAACTTCCTTGGACTTCAGATTGAGTCAGGGAGTGGATTATTGAATTTGTTTATGAGTACTTGATTTTATTATGCCTATATTATGATGATGATTTCAGTTATGTATTTCATGTATATGAGTTATTAATATTATCTTTGTCAGTGGATGTAGGCATGGTGACGCTTTCTAATCTGACTCACATATGGAGTCAAGGGGTCATACACATATATTAAATGGATGAGGGAGAGGTGTGGCAACGTCCTTGTCACAACCTATCAACACTCCCGCCGTGGCTTGAACTCAAGGTTAACAACTACCTTGTTCCAGAGAGGTTCACGATGCCATGAGGGCATGTTGAGATAATCACTCATACGTATTTATGAGGGGCACAGAATAAGGAATATTTATTATTCCTCAGTAAGCCATTAGTCTCACATAAGGTCGACAAGTGGAGTATTGACTCCAACCATCAGACAACTTCCAAACTAAGTCAAATGATGAGTGACACCCTTGGATCATATAAGTGTGTACTGAAGGGAACATTGTATGAATACATGAGTGAGTTATTAAAAATCTATAAGACCTTAGAGAATAAATAAATTACTTAGAACTAATAGAAAATAGAATATGAATTTAGACAATATTATATTAATTTATGAAATGTAACATAATAAAAACCTAACTCTAAATGTGTATGTCTAAACAAGTTATAGAAATGAGTTAAGGGAATTTAGACTAATAAAAACTAGTAAAGGAAGAATAGGAATAAAAATTAAGACATGTGCATAATGTGTGCATGAAATTAATAAAAATGAATTATATTCATGAGAGAATGGTTTGTCAACATAGAGTTAGAATACTAAGTCCATATAGACTCTGAATCCTAACTAAGAGAAGAGTCCTAATCAAACTCCAATTGTAAACTAGTTAGGAGACACAATCAATGAGAAATTTGGGAACTAAGGGACAACTAGGAGGAAATCGATGATGTAATATACTAGATATAAAAAGTATGTAGAAAATAAATAAAATGCTAGAAATGGTAGAATAACAACAATATAACCAGAACAATCACCACAATAGTACTGAAATGATATAAGAACAACAATAGAAATAACACTTTGATTCTGAAAGCAATGTTCACAGGCCTCTTCGAGGGGGAAACCTCCAGTTGAGAAACACTCTATTACAATATTATCCAAGCTAGGGTTCTCATACCCTCGACTCCTATTTATAATAAATATGTCCATTAAAAGAAGCATCTAGAGGAAGATCCTTCTAGAAGCAGAAGCTTCTATTAGGTCTTCTTACATCCGCCTTATTTTTTTTTATTGAAAGGCCTTATTAATATTGACCTTTATTACATCCGAATATATTGTTCTACCTATGTGTGGGTTAGGACCCTAACATGTTTGTCCCCTTAAAAACAACCTTGTCCTTAAGGCTTGAGATGAGGAAATTGCTGCAGAATGGTAGCTGGTTCCCAAGTGGGATCTGCTGGAGTTGTATCTTTCCACTGGACTAGCACTTCCTTGTGTTGGTTGTGGAGCCTGGTTATCTTCTTGATTCATAGGTCTTTTTCTTTTATTCGTGTTTATACCCCATGAAGACTTTACACCCCAGAAGTATGTACACTCTTCCACGCGAGGGAGTGCAGAGGGGGTTACCCCCTTTGTGGGGTCTAGGGGCAAGCAAGCCCCTAGTGGGGGTTCGGGGGCGAAGCCCCTGAAGGAAAAAATTGCCTTGTAAAAGTATATTGTAATTTCATTGTAAATCTAGACCATTCATTATAAGGGCGCAGATCTATCGATAGAAATTATGTTAGGGTTTTTTTTGTGCTAGAAGGCAACCCTCTTTTATGAGGGAAATGTATTGTGGCTATTGATGATTGCGAATATTGTATTCTGAGATAGGAGACTGTGAGAGAAAGAAGAAGAAGTTACAACAGGTTTTGCTGTAGGTTATATCCCTTCATTTGCTGGATAATAATAAAGGAAGGACTTGACAATTCCTCTGGTGGACGTAGCCCACACTGGGTGAACCACGTAAATCTGTGTCTCTATTGTATTATGTATCTTCTGTGTTTTGTTTCCACATTTATTTTATTTTATTGCTTTGTGGTCCTATTTTTCTAACAACTGGTATCAGAGCGAAAGGTAACTCGTAGGAAAAGAGGGTTCCTGGTTCGAGTGGGAGCAATGTCAGAAGATGGAAAGTTTAGGGTCAAGAAATTTAACGACCAAAACTACCATTTATGGAAGATGTAGATGGAAGACTATTTATATCAAAAGGATCTATCCCTACCATTGGGTAGAATAACAAAGAAGCCGGTGGCTACGAAGGACGAAGAATGGGAGATTCTTGACAGAAAGACTATAGGAATGATATGATTGAGCTTGGCAGCGTCGGTGGCTTTCAATATTTCCAAAGAAAAGACAATGAAGGGTTGATGGATGCATTGGTAAAATTGTATGAAAAACCCTCGACGTCCAATAAGGTA
>SNQJ01S0115612.1:22144-41234 GCA_010110895.2 Picea sitchensis
TGCTCATCAATATATTTCCAATGACTATAAGTTTGTCCAGATCCAATATCTAGAATGAAAGTTATGGATCTTCAAATTTATTTAGGACTTTACCAACTAGGGTCTCTCGTCGCCATGTGGCATCCATGTGGATCCCTATCATCTGTCATGCCACCTCAACATAGCACACAAAGACTTTCCCAACCCGAGGTTGATGCTTGTCTAACTCTTATAGGCCTATTAATTTAATTAAACATTTCCATTTTGTTCTTTCAGTAATCATATTATAATATATTTCAATTGAATTATATCATAATATAACTAAAGAATTCAAAGTACTTAGGAGTATTAATTTCGATAAGCACCTAAGTCTTTGGACTTCAATGAAATTTCCTCCTCATGCTCTTATAAGTATACCCCAAAACTCTTGAATTCCAAAGCTATGGAGAGGGCCCCACTTAGTTAATTAATTATATTTAAATTATTCTTATAGCTTGCAGGAGCAGGAAAGTAAATTCGGGTCTTCAACCCTTTCGAATTATCCAATATACCACTCCAAACCTCTAGAGTTCTGAAACCCCAGACTCTCGAAGGGTCAACACTTACACATGGTGGCATGTTAAATGCAGAGGCAAGGACATGTAGGTCCAGGCCTTTGGTCGGTTAACCCCAACATTCCAGCATCCCAAGTTTCTCGAAGTCCAGAACTCCCGGTGCCCCTAATATTCCACCAACTATTAGGCCAAGAGAGCATGTGCTAGGGGGTTTACATGCGACAAAGGACATAGATGACACATAGCCCTATCAATGGGAGACAGATGTCACGTTCCAATTGAAATATAAGGTTTGTAAAAATCACAAATCAAGGTGACACGTGGCATGTCGAACATGGGAATGAGAGACCCTAGTTGGTAAAGGCCTAAATAATTTTGAAGGGACATAAATTTCGGTCTAGACCTCATATCTAGACAAACTTACAATCATTGGAAATATCTTGACAAGTAGAAGATGATGGAGGTATCAGGAAGGGGATTTCAGATGGTTGAGAAAAAGAAAAAGAAAATTATACCCCATCCCTTAAAAGGATACCTAAGTGGTTGGGTGTGTGATAGAGTGGTATTAGAGATGGAAACACCACTTGGTATTCTTGGGTTCATGAAAGAGTAAAGTGATTATATTTTTATTTCTTAGAAAACTTTAAGGGAGAGGGCACCCTGCCCTACCCTATCTAGCAGAGCATGATTCAAAAACAGGCTTGGATGGGTCGGAGAATAGTCATAATACTAGTTTACCAAGGCTAAGATGAGCATGTTGAGTGTATTACCGATGTATGGAAATTATCTGCATAAGTTCCTTGAGGAGAAGGATGCATATTAAAATTTAGTTGGGATTTTTCCCAACGAGATTGAATCATGCTAGACTATGGCAGAAGAATCCTATAATTTCTTTTGTAGAAATGATAGCTAGTCCTACAAAAGTGGGATTATGTCGAGGGGATTTAATAATAAAACATGGATGCAAAAGGCATAAACTTATTTTAAGGAGTACTTGAGTCCAAAAGGAAAATGGACTGAATAGGTGGCAGGGATTGCCTAAAAATTGGGCTTATGAAGCCTCTGTTAATTAAAAGTGTTGATTAAATGAAGGATTTGGAATTGGGAGAACAATCCTCCATGTATAGAGGCCTTATTGAAGTAGGTAAGATCAACCTACTTGACTTGTTATAACTGAAGAAAAAAAAACTTCCTACTGGGCTAATCCCTCTTTGTAAAATAAAAGAAGTCATGAGGATTGAGAATGAAACTCATGGAAGAAGTGAAATGACATGAGCAAGTTCAAAATCTCATGGTTGTGCTAGGGAAGTGTGTATCCATATTAACTTAAGGGTGTGTTCATTAATTATGGTGTCAATAGGTATAAAAATGTTCATTCATGTATGGCATAAGGTATGAAGGGATTTGGTAAGAACCCGTTCTAAAAATATTTCATTATCTTACTGATATGCGAATAATTTTGAGTGGCTATTTTATGCCATTGCTACCCAAGTAGGGTAAGATTCAGGAAAGAAGAATCTGAATAATAGAGAGAGGAAGTATATGCCAGTCAAGGATGATTTATAATCCTTGCAAGAAATGACATGAGTAAGGAGTACCATGGGTACAATGACCAATCTAGGGAGATTGGGAATAAAGATTCTCATAGTTAGCACATTGCATGGAATGCATTGAGGAAATGCATATTTTCATAAGAGGGTAGACAATGGATTTCCCATTAAGGAAGGAGGACCTTCCAATACACTACTTAAATTGTACAGGTGTTAAAGAAAACATAATTTTGGGTGGCCATGAGTGTTGACACCCTGGTTACTAATGAAGGAAGAATGCTTGGGTGCATTCAAGAGAAACTTTTAGTTTCATATGTGCTGATTTGGGATCATGATCAACATGTAGTGGGAAGCATAGTCCTACTTTAAGAGTGAATGAGAATGATTAAACCAATGGTGAAGAGGTTGGTTGATATCCAACACACCATGGCAAGGTTCTTGTCATAATCATGGAAAACTTGAACCCAATGTAAGGGTACATTGGGTATTGATGTGGCCATGAATATTGGCACACTGATTAAATTTAATTGATATTTGAGTTGCATTTGGAAAATTTGGTATGTTGAAAGGATGCATACGTAAATAATGATATTTCCTTTTGATCTATACCCTTGAATAGATGAAAATGACTTTGATTGTTAGTAATCATAGTTTTAAAAATATAATGTGCATGAAACTGACAATTTGTTTGGATGCCGAATGTTGAAATTGTAGGAAGAAAAGGGTCTTGGATATGGAAGTGTTGTAAGACCATAAGGAATTTTTTTTTACTACTGAGCTAAAATGATATGGGAAGGAAAGTCCCATACTTGTGAATTTTATTCCTGTGCATAACAGGTTTGAAAATAAATGTGGAATTTGGAAATCTGTGGGTGACATATTTGCAAGAAAATTCTGAATTTGAAATTGATGATAATATCTCATAATTTATGTATACCAGTGATATAGGTGAGATGAAAAAGATCTATCTAGGGAGGATAGGTGAAGTCTATCAAGCAGGAAATCATGAAAAAGGATACTGTTGAGACATGAGAACCATGTGGTAAACCACGAGCTCCCTATAATATGTTGTGTTGTGGAAACACAAGCCAGAGGGACGCCTCAACATAGCAAGTCTGAGGGACACCTTGACTATACGGCTCAATGAAGTCTTTAAAAATATTCTTGAGCGAGAAAACTTTGGCAAGGCAAGATGGATCGCCCGAGGGACTATATAGTAGAGAAGGGGATGCTTGAGCTTGGGCCTGGAGGGTGAGTGACCACAAGGAAGAGGCAACTTTGATAATTCTTATAAACTATCGACTGGGATCATGCACACAATGCGTATGCCAAGGAAAAAAATGATCTAAGATAACACGACAACCATATGGATGAAAATCCACAAACTGCATAGATAAGTATTATTATAGATTATGAAATCTTTCCTCTTGAATTTTTCACAACAATAATATGTTTTCGCATGAAATTGTGATTAATATGATTGTTGTCCAAAATCATTGAAGGCAAGTGATGAAGGCCAAGGGTTTGGAAAGGACCTGACCAAGAAATATGATCAATATTTTTGAAGCAGCTAAATGACAAAGGCATGATAGGTGTTACTGAGAAAGAACACCGAGGACGTTGTTCCCTTTTAGGGGTAGGGGATTGTAATACCCATGTTTCCCCAAGCTTGTAATTAATCATTAATTATTATCACCATGCTATGGCATGTGAAAAATGTAAATGTATTATTGTTTATATATCCAACAACTGACTGTTGGGGTGAAGCCTTGAAGTATTGGCCATGATATCACTAGAGGAAAGAGTGAGAAAACTATAGAGAGGGTTCATTATGTCAAAATGACTCAAATTCTCTTTGTTGAAATAATAAGCCTCATCCCGATCCCAAAGAAAAATCAGTTAATGAGAAAAGGACTGGTGGTTGAACAATAAACTACCCCAATGAATGGAAGCATGTAGGGTCTAGTTGAGGAGACAAAAAAATGTTAGCTCGAAGTACCACAGAGTGCAGTTTCCTGTAGGCCTAGATTGACCCTAGTTCCTTCTAATAGAAGGAAGATGACATGTCCAAAACCTTCATGGGGAGGAAAAAGGCATGCAATAATACACACAAAAGAAGAAAATAAAGAGACCATGCCCATAGGGGGGTGTGTGACCTGGATATGCAAAGAGAAAATAGGAGAATGCACGAGGCTTTGGGGTTTTGAAGAAGAACTGAAGGATTAAGTTGTTCTGGTTAAAAGGAGAGAACAAGAGAAAGGATCTCTGAGGGTTTGCATAAAACATGACATGAGCAAAAGGTTGCGAGCTTGATACTGAGGGAGCATTTGATAAACCTCCCCGAGGATGTGACATAGAAATAATATCTGAGAAAATGAAAAAGTTCCCTAGTGATATCATGGCTTGGCATGGGGGTGACCAGAGCGCTAAGAATGTATTCATTTGAGCCTACGGTTGGGTGGAAAGGCGAACACCCACAATCAGTTGGTCGGTGATCGACTGTAATAGATAAGTATTTCATATACCATGTGTACTAGAATTGAAATGACTAGTTGGATGTCTGTGTCTATGACTAAAACTTGCATTTCATGATTAATATTAGTAATGCTTATTGTTTTTCTGTGAACCCCTACATTTGAATGGTTTCTATTTGCCTCTTCTTAGCAACAAGAGAACTATTATACATGGGTCTTCAAATGAAATTAGGAATAAGATTATGGTTTATGTGCTGGTTGGAAAATCCTTAAGGGAATTTTCCCAAGGATTGATTTTGTAATGTAAGAGTTGGGGTAGGCTTCACTGGAATGCTTTAGTCCTGTTGATCCCTCAAAAATACCTTCCCCTATTTTAGAACTTAAGTTCTATGAATGGAAGGCACTTCCTTCAATCCAGTCATCCAAGCGACCATGGGCTCATTCCCACAACCTTAACCAAATCTTGGCTAAGAGTTATGAGTGTAGCCTCTGAAGCTTGACAAAGTTCCATAGGACCAGGTCCACAGAACCCTTCGCTACACTAAAAAAGGAGCTAAGTTATTCGGGACTCCAGGAGTCCGGAGCTCTAGGGTGAATGAACATTGCAACATCCAAATAAGCCGAAGGAGACCCATCCTACCGGTAACTTGACGGTTGACTGATAGTTGGTGGCCATTTACCTATTATCGTGGGATTCACCCCCTTGTTAAAACTGATCCACTTCTTTGTCATTAAGTAACGCGAGTCGTAGATCTGAGGCTATTCATGATCACCCATGACCATTGGATCTACGCCATGGTCATTTGGCATTGACCTACTCCAGGAGAGAAAATGTGTTAAACAATCAGAACCTTTGAATGTCGAACTCACAAAGTAACATGGATCATGGATCTAAGGATCCTTCGAGAGCCTTCTCGACTGTTAGATTGAACCTAGTGAAAGGATATCATAAAGTCATTTGGAGAATTCCTACTCTAGGAGGTTCGAAATGTTGGTGAATGGGAATATCGCCGGAGCGCCGAAGGACAGAGTGATGTGGCATGATAATGTCACCTAGGGTGATGTGGACCCATAGTAGGTGTGCCATGTCTCATCCTGATTCATTACTTTTATAGACCTTCTGTGTCAAATATACCTTGTCACCATTTGATTGGGCCACGTGTCACCCTTGTCGTTTGCCAAATGTCTTCCGTTAGATAAAACCAAGGAAGATTATAGGCCGTTCGATCATTATTCGACTCTCTGGCTAAACCCCACTTTGGGTGATTTAGGATGCAAAGAGTGGAGTTTCCCCAAAGCACCGAAGGTTGGAGTGATGTCAGTAGATGACATGGACAAACTACACAGTGGAGTCCGATCGTGTGACAGAGCCACCGCATGTCAGTATGTGTCTAAGAAATTTTTCCTATTGATTTATCATAAATGGTATAGAGTTGGAGAGGTGGGTACCATGTGTCAACGTGGCATCATCTCCATGTATCTTCCAGGTGGAAGATGGTAGTAGGCACACCCGTTCATAATGCCACATACTCAAGAGGTACCCACTTCGGGAGTTGGAAAGTTCGAGTGTTTGGAGTGCTAAGACGCAAGCTCCAAAAAGGGTCGAAGTGCTGGAGACACGTGGTAGGACTATGGGGTTCATAACTATAGAGGATTTTCAAATATAGAAAAGTGGTTAAAGCGTCGAAGCGTTGAAGTGTCGAAGCACCAAAGTTTCCCCTGTTGTAGTGTCAAGCTTTGATAGGACAGGACCACATATGTCATGGTGATGTGGTGTGTCTAGATAGATCCATGTGGAATCACAAGATTGGACATGAATTAGGTGTGGGACCCCAACCCTCTATTCAAGTCCAAGTGATTGGTTAAGTGCGAGTAAATCGTAACAGTTAGATCTAAAGGTGGACACAGATCCACCATAGATTCTAGAGGATTTGGGACTTCAGGTCTCTGGGAAGCTTGAATGCTATATAAAAGAGCGTGGAAAGGATGAAGTCCAGAGGAATAGGTTCCAACACCGGTCGCATGGTAAGGTTAAAATGCAAAAACAAGAAGCACCAAGGTTCTGGGAGAATGTTAAGAACCAAATGCTGAATACAAAAGCACCACAATAGATATACAAGAACAATATGCAAAATCTTCTTTGTTACCATCAAACCCTTAGGGTAGGGCAACACCATACAATGGATCCTATTATGGAAGGGATCCTCTCCTGTTCACTTGCCTCTTCGAGGGGGCATCCTCTTATTGAGCTACCGCTCCAGATACAANTCCACCATGCTGAAGTAGTCCAACCACCATTGTAAGCCCGGGTCCCATGTCCAAGTGCTCATGTGAACTCCCCGTGGAAGATTTTGGAACCCAATAACCAACTCCAAATGATGCTCCAAAGACTGACACCTATCACGTGGATCTAAATAAGAAGAGCCATCTGAGTTAAATAGAGGTTTTGTATGCCTAGATGGGGTTAGCTACAATACAGAGGAAAAGTAGTCGTAAGAGAACTGTGAGTTAGTAGGAGATTTCAGTTTTCAGTTGTTGAAAATTGAATGTATTTTGTAGCCATTTTGGCACTAGTGAATATAATAGAGGAAACATTGATCCAAATGCATGGTTTGTGAACAATGTTTGCAATTTTCCTGTCATTTTGTTTTATGAACAAGTGAATGAATCTCAATAGGAGAGAATGGAACTATGAATGTTAGTTTTTTAGTTTCAATTGTTTCTCTTCATTTGAAGCTCTGTAAGGTTTTCATCGAGCTAGAGGAGAATGCCAGGAGATTGACAGGAATTTCTCTGTAATAAATCCCTTTGATTTGAGTTATCAAAATCCCTTAGACGCAAGGAGTGCATGGGAAATTGATGTCTGTATAAGACGAAGCTCAGAAGGAATAACACTTCAGATAAGTGTTAGCGAGATCCAGGAATCCCATTTCCCAGAAGGAGCGAAGGGCAGAACCTTTTGAGACTTAGAAAATCTTCTAAGTCTAAAAGATCAAATCTCAGGAGAGTTGGTACCAAGATATTTGGTCGAGACTAGTCGAGGACCTGAACAGACGGTGGAGAGCCTTCGAGGAGGAAGTGTCGATAGCCGTAGGCCATTGGATCAAGTGAATCCATGTGGAGGATAACAACATGAGTTATTAAATTATCAAAGCTTAGGAGGGATAGGAGTCGTCGATCCAAGGGAGATCTGGACCGTTACTCCATTTCATGATATCGGGTATCGCAAGTTGGGAGGATAGAGGTCCTTGACTTCCAAAACTCCAAAATGCGAAATTGCGACTCGTGAAGATGAGATCTGAGCCATCAGATCATGGGAAAATCAAGACCGTTATATTGGGGCTCCTAAATATCGAAATTTCAACGATCGAGAGAATGAGTGAGCGAACTTTCTGAAGTACGAAGTCACGAAACGTGAAACGCCGACTTGATCACAGTCGTCGGTCATGGGAAGATCTGGATCGTAGATCCCAAACCATCGTGATTTTGGCTTTCGGGACTTGGAGGAGTCAGACGCCTTGCATCGCAAAGTCTCAACATTGCGAATCACAACACGTCTTTGTGATAAAGCCTGTGGTCATGAGTGTGTGGTCACACGAGCAGAGGAAGGGGAGGAGCTAACCTCCGTTATCCCTCATCGGGGTTTCAGGATTTGGAGGAGTTGAGGAGTTGTTGCATCGAAAACCTCGAAGTCGCGAAACATAACACACCTTTTGGGCTAAGCCCGTGGTCATGCCTGTGGTCATGTGGAGTGGAGGCTCGCGCATAGTGCTGGTTTGCATGTTGAAAACATAGACAAGGACCTGTGGATTTAGTGTTAAAGGTTTCAGTTTGAAACTAGGAGACCCATTTCATCTCCTGAGTCAAAGATCCTAACTGGGAGGTCGCGCAACCCTTAGGAGAGATAGGGGGTCTACAACAGGTGGTATTAGAGCTTAAATTCTTCGTCTGTAGACTTTAGGTGAACGAAAAAGAGAAAAGGAGGAGACAAAGAACTCAAAGTTGTACTCTACATGTGACACACAGTCAACACAATGTCGCTAAGGAGACGAGGAGAGGCACATTTATCCAACCATGCTGTAGAGAGGGAGATGTGAGAACTTCGTGCAAGATTGGAGACAATGGAAGTAGCACAGAGAAGAGCACTTGATGCTGGAGACATCAGTGATGCAGAAAGTGAATAGGTTGAGGTTGAGGAAGCTGCAGGAGAGGATGTTGCCGAAGAACCCTGGTTGAGAGAAGTTTCCAGATTGGGAGGGAGAACTAAGATAGAGGTCCCCATGTATGAAGGCAATCTAGATGCTAAAGAACTACTGGACTGGATAAGATCTATGGACAAGCATTTCAACTATGAGGATGTCGATGAAGAAAAGAAGGTGAAATAGGTAGTCACCAGGTTAAAAGGGCATGCAACACTGTGGTGGGACGAACTACAGGCTATGAGGAGAAGTAAAGGCAAACATAGGATAAAGAGTTGGGACATAATGGTAGTCAAGTTGAAGGCTAAGTTCATACCCAAGGACTATTAGATCAATCTATCCAGGAAGTTACAAAACCTGAGACATAAGGGGATGACCGTTAAGGAGTATACCGAGGAGTTCTATAGGCTGAACATCAGAACTGGACAAAGAGAGAGAGATGAAGAGAAAGTTGCCAGGTATATAAATGGCCTGCAATATGAAATCCAAGATGAGCTCAACATGATGTCAGTGAGGACACTAGAGGATGCTTATCAGTAAGCACTGAAAGCAGAGGAGAAGTTGGCTAGGAAACAAAGCCAACGAGGAAGGGGTAAAATCCCATCCCCAAACAGATGTAAGGGATTTACCCATGACCGAGCACATCAGTATAAGGATGAGGCTGAGAAGCCACACAATCACTTGGAATGAGGAGGAAGTTCCCGAGGAAGGCAGGATGGTGGAAGAAACTCTTCTAGAGGAAGAGGCAGAGGAGTTATAAGGTGTTATGCCTATGGAAAGACATGACACATGTCTTGGGAATGCCTCGAGAAGAAGAAAGAAGGAGGAGGAGAAGCTAACATTTTATAAGCATACAGAAGAGATGTTGAAGAAGAAGGAGTAGAGGATGGGGCATCCCTGATTATGAGAAAAATGATCTTAAGACCAGAAGAAAAAATTGAAAAACCAGTGCAAAGAAAAAATCTCTTCAGGACAACTTGCAAGACTAAGGAAAAAGTATGCAAGGTGATAATTGACAGTGGGAGCACTGAAAACCTAGTATCCACAGAGATGGTGGATAAGTTGGAGCTGAAGACAACTGCACACCCAAATCCATACAAAGTCTCATGGTTGCAAAAAGGACACCAGCTAATGATTACTAAACAATGCTTGGTTGAAATTAAGATAGGAGGTTATAAAAATGAAATCCTATGTGATGTAATTCCCATGGACGTATACCATATTATGTTGAGAAGACTGTGGAAGTTTGACAGAAATGTCATTCATGACGGGAGGAAAAATACATATACATTGGAGATGAATGGTAGAACACATATGTTGCTGCCAATAGAGGAGAAGAAAGTGAAAGGAGAAGCCAACACCAACATTCTTCTCATGAGTGGGAAGGAACTCCTGAAAGAAGTCAAGGAAGAACATGAAATGAAATTCGCTGTGGTAAGGAAACCCAAAGTTATCCTTACAAGTACATCAATGGATGATTTGCCTAAGGAAGTTCAGGAACTATTGGATAATTTTTTTGATATAGTGGTGGATGAGCTGCCAAACTCATTGCCACCCATCAGGAGTATCAGTCATCATATCGACTTGATACCAGGAGCAAGTCTGCCGAAAAAAGAAGCATATAGATTAACACCTTAAGAGAATGAGGAGGTGAAGAACCAAGTCCAAGAGTTGCTAGAAAAGGGTTTGGTCAGAGAGAGCTTGAGTCCATGTGTAGTACCAATTGTATTGAGTCCAAAGAAAGATGGAGGATGGAGAATGTGCATAGACTCGAGAGCCATCAACAAAATCACCATCAGGTATAGATTTCCTTTACCGAGAATGGATGATTTAAAGGATTGATTAAGTGGAGCAAATTTATTTTCTAAGATAGATCTGATAAGTGGATATCACTAGATCAAGATGAGAGAAGGTGATGAATGGAAAACAACCTTTAAGCCAAATGAAGGTTTGTATGAATGGCTTGTTATGCCATATGACTTAACAAATGCCTTGAGTACTTTTATGAGGCTGATGAACGAAATTTTGAAAGATTTCATTGGAAAGTTAGTGGTTGTGTATCTGGATGGCATACTGATCTTTAGCAAGACTAAAGAGGATCATTTGAGGCACCTAACACTAGTGACGAGGAGGCTACAACAGGAGAAGTTGTTGATAAATTTGAAGAAGTCCTCTTTTACGAAGACATAACTCTTTTACTTTGGTTTCATGATCTCCTCAAATGAATTGAAGATGGATCCAAAGAAGGTGAAAGCAATCAGAGAACGACCGTCACCAAGGAGCATGTTCAAGGTAAGAAGCTTTCATGGATTAAACAGTTTCTATTGGAAGTTCATCAAAGACTTCAGTGGAATTTGCACGCCCATGATGGATACAATGAAGAAGTGGCACAAGTATTTTAAATGGATAAAGGAAGCCGAGAGGAGCTTCAATATATTGAAGGAGAAAATCACAGAATGACCAATTCTGGTCTTGCCAAATTTTGAAAAGACGTTTAAGGTGAGATGTGATGCAAGTGGAGTTGCAATAGGAGTAGTTCTGAGTTAAGATAACATAACTGTTGCATATTTCAGTGAGAAGTTGAATGAGACCAAGAGAAAATAATCCACATATTACAAGGAGTTTTATGCCATAATTCAAGCCTTGAAGAAATGGAGACACTACCTAGCCCCACAATAATTTTTCTTGTATAGCGATAACCAAGCCTTACAATTCATAACCAGGTAGGAAAAAATGAATCAAAGGCATGCAAACTGGATTGAGTTTATGCCGAATTTTAATTTTGTCATAAAACATATTGCTGGGAATGCTAACAAGGTTGCTGATGCATTAAGAAAGAGATGTTTGATTCTACAGGAATTCCAAGTGAAGACCTTGGGGTTTGAACTCCTTAAGGACATGTATTGTGATGATACGGATTTCAAGGAAGCATATGAAGCATGTGAAAATCCTATGCTGAGAGACAAAAGTGAGTGGACATAGTACATGATTCAAGAGGGATTGTTTTTCAATGGGAATCAATTGTGCATACCAAAATTCTCAATGAGGGATAACCTTTTGAAGGAGAATCATAATGGAGGATTGGATGGAAATTTCCGCCATGATAAAACATTTGCACAGTTGAGTAGTTCATAATATTATCCAGGTATGAGAACAAAGGTGATAAAGTTTATGAACATATGTAGAATCTTCCAACATGCAAAGGGGAAAATACATAACACTGGATTGTATCAACCATTGCCAATACCAAAGAGGCCTTGGGATGCAATAAGCATGGATTTTGTCATGGGATTTCCAAGGACAGAAAGGGGATTTTATTCCATATTTGTGGTGGTGGATATGTTTTCAAATATGGAACACTTTATCCCATGCCAGAAAACTAGTGATGCAATGCATATTGCAAATCTGTTTTTCAAGGAAGTTGTGAGACTTCACAGCCTACCCAGAAGCATTGTCTCAGATAGAGACACAAAATTTGTTGGTCACTTTTGGAGAACACTGTGGAAGAAGTTGGGGATAGATTTGTCCTTTATCTCATCTTATCACCCTCAGACAGATGGGTAGACTAAGGTGGTAAACAAAAGTTTGGGAAATTTATTAAGGAGTCTAGTTACTAAGCATCATAACTAGTGGGATCAGATTCTGCCACAAGCAAAATTTCCATACAATGACTCACCAAATAGGAGTATTGGAAAGATCCCATTCCAAGTATTGTATGGAATGCAACCCAGGGGAGTGTCTAAGTTGAGAGACTTGGAGCAGGGTGAGATCAAGAGTGCTGAAGCATAATATTTTGCTGTAGAAATGTAGAGGCTCCATAGCCAGATCAGAGGACAATTGCAGAGTTCTAATAAAAAATACAAGCACAAAGATAATCAACATCACAGGGAACTTCAATTTGAAGTAGGAGATTAGGTTTTGGCACACCTCAAGAAGGAAAGGTTCCCTAGGGGAACGTATAACAAATTAAAAATGAAGAAGATAGGGCCATGCAAGATCTTGAGGAAGTTTGGTGCAAACTCATATGAGATTGATATGCTAGGTGATGTGGGAATATCACCCATATTCAATGTTTCAGACCTGTACCCTTACAGGAAAGATGAAATAGAGGGATCAAAAGATCAAGAAAAGATTCAGTGGGAGAAACAAATGCCTGTAGCAGAAAAACTACAGATGGAGAAAATTGTTGATCAGAGGATTGACAAGAAGACCAAAAGAAACACCTATTTTGAATATTTGGTCAAATGGAAGGGACACCCAATAGAAGATGTTAGTTGGGAAAATGAAGCTGCTATCCAGAACTAGGGAAAATCGATGCAGGAGCTCATGAACAGGAGTCCATGAATTTTTTTTGTCAAAGGGAGTATGATGCAGGAGCATCGTTGGAAAGTGCATAGAAGCAGGACCACCCAACACATGATAATTCTTCAAGAACCTCAAAACTGGCAGCCACAACAGATTTTCTAGGCACGTCTGAACTCAATGCCAAAATAATATTTTGAGGCACACTTGAATGATTCCACTCTGGCTTTGGAATGCAACTGGTTTAGATAGTCATTAGGTTAAGTTTAGAGTAGACAGGTAGCCAGGAAAAAAAATCCTAAGAGCCCTCTGAGTTAAATAGAGGTTTTGTATGCCCAGATGGGGTTAGCTACAATACAGAGGAAAAGTAGTCGTAAGAGAACTGTGAGTTAGTAGGATATTTCAATTTTCAGTTGTTGAAAATTGATGTATTCTGCAACCATTTTGGCACTTGTGAATATAACAGAGAAAAAATTGATCCAAATGCATGGTGTGTGAACAATGTTTGCAATTTTCCTTTCATTCTGTTTTATGAACAAGTGAATGAATCTAAATAGGAGGGAATGGAACTGTGAATGTTAGTTTTTCAGTTTCAATTTTTTCTCTTCATTTGAAGATCTGCAAGGTGTGCATCGAGCCAGAGGATAATGCCAAGAGATCGGGAGGAATTTCTCTGTTAGAAATCCCTTTGATATGAGTTATCGAAATCCCTTAGATGCAAAGAATGCACAGGAAATTGATGTCTATATAAGACAAATATCATAAGGAATAACACTTCAGATAAGTGTTAGCGAGATCTAGGAATCCCATTTCCTAGGAAGAGTGAAGGTCGGAACCTTCAGAGACTTGTAAAATCTTCTAAGTCTGAAAGATCAAAGATCAGGAGAGTTGGTGCCAAGATATTTGGATAGTAGTCAAGGACCTAAATAGACGGTGGAGAACCTTCGAGGAGGAAGTATCGATAGCCATAGGCCATTGGATCAAGTGAAGTTGTGTGGAGGATAACGACGTACGCTATTCAATTCTCAAAGCTTAGGAGGGATAGAAGTCGTCGATCCAAGGGAGATCTGGATCGTTAGTCCATTTCATGATATTGGGTATCGCGAGTTGGGAGGGTAGAGGTCCTTGACTTCCAAAAACCTGAAACACGAAATTGCGACTCACGAAGACGAGATCTGAGTCGTTAGTTCGTGGGAAAATCAGGACCATTAGAAATGGGCTCCAAATAATCAACATTTCGGCGATCGGGAGAATGAGTGAGCGAACTTTGTGAAGTACGAAGTCATGGAATGCGAAACACCAACTTGATCACAGCCATCAGTCAAGGGAAGATCTGGACTGTAGATCCCAGACCATCACGATTTCGGCTTTCAGGACTTGGAAGAGTCAGACGCCTTGCATCGCAAAGTCCAAACATTGTGAATCAAAACGTGTCTTTGTGATAAATCCTGTGGTCATGAGTGTGTGGTCACATGAGAAGAGGAAGGGGAGGAGCTAACCTCCGTTAGCCCTCATAAGGGTTTCGAGACTTGGAGGAGTCGAGGATTTGTTGCACCGAAAACCCTGAAGTCGTGAAACGCGACACACCTTTTGGGCTAAGCCCATGGTTGTGCCTGCAGTCATGTGGAGTGGGGGCTCGTGCCTAGTGTTGGTTTGCGTGGGAAAAACACAGACAAAAACCTATGGATTTAGTGTTAAAGGTTCCAGTTCAGAACCAAGAGACCCATTTCGGCTCCTGAGTCAAAGATCCTGACTGAGAGGTCGCACAACCCTTAGGAGAGATAGGGGGTCTGCAACAATATTTGACTACAATTTGTGCATATCTCACAGTCTCACTTAGATAAACATTTATCAACCATGTTGTAGTACATTGAACCATGTATCACAAAATGAAAAATTGATTCTTGGTAATTCTTTTGTCAATGAATTTAATGGAAAAATACTCCAAATGTACAATGCTCTTCTCAATTTGTTCATGAATGAAATAGTATTGTATCCCTACATGCATGCATTTCCCATGATCATTTGAATGCTTTTACATGGCTATGCAACTTTAGTTGTCACACTTCAATAATGTTCATTGGGATTGAGTAACCTCGATGTCTGTTGGCACAGGGGCAGACCTAGGGTTCAATGCTACAACAATGCACCAACAAAACCCTAACTACCAACCCTTTTGGCAACACCTACAAAGCAGATGAAGTCTCACCCAAGGTAGAGGCAGGGGTGGTTGCAGGACTCAGGTGTTTGCAACCTTAGCTGGGACAAAGATATGTGATTGTAATACTTAACAGAGCACTTAGCACCGATAGTTCATCAATATTCAACCACTATCTTACTTCGTAGATAAAACAGAGCATCACATCATTCATCCAGATCTGATGTATCTAAGAACTTATTGTAGAGAAGTAGGTTAGATCTAACAGATTCAGGCACTAAGCATATTCATATAAGTCAGATCTAACATCCATATACATCATTAGCACAAAGCATAAACGGATCTATCTATCTATATCAAAGCACTTAGCAAGTAAAGACATAAACACATCAAGACATCACACAGAGCAGAGAAACACAACATATATGTGGTTCACCCCCACCTTGGGGCTACATCCACCAACTTTTCTTCTTTATTATTTTTTTCAATAGGTTACATGCACAAAGCCTCAAAACCTTACTCCGCATAGGACATGAGATCTACGCAACTCACTAGATCCTCCTTCCCCGAGTAGATCTAAGCACACAGCCTTCCATAGCCTCTTACAATGACTTGTACTTATCTTTGCAGGCCTCACATAGTATGCATCGAGCACTTACAATCTTGATCACACAGATCCAACTTTAGCACTTAGCTATTCCTTATATGACTTCCTTTCATTACATCACCTAGTCTTCTATATATACTTTACAAAATAGGCCTAAACATGGGTGAACCCATGGGATGGCATCCTATACCCGTTACATAATCTCAAATCCCAAAAAGGACCCAAAAAGGGCCTGAGATCCTGTGATCTCTGCTTCATATTGCGCTCCACCTTTGAGAGGCCATCGAAGTCCCAAAATAGGTCAAACTTGACCAAGGATCTCCCAAAACTTGGTCAAGGGCTAAGAGGCCCCCAACACTCACCTGTGACTCGTCCCGAGTCACTCTGATCTGGATAGTTCTGCTTCAAAAGCCTTTAGCATAGCTCGAGCTGCTTCAACTTGCTGTTGTGCCTTGGCCTCCTATTCAATGAACTCTTGGATGACTGTGTCATTGACAGGTCCCTCCAGGCGTTGTTCAGCTGTAGTGACAACTTGCTCCAGTTCTTCTCCTCGGCCTTCTACCTCTATGAACAATTGGTAAGCCTTATCTTGTATAGGTTGGAGCCTCTGAGTTACTTCCATAAATCTACTCTGGATAGTGTGTATCTACTACTGGGCAGTGCATTGCTCTTGGGATCACTTCATTCTTTCCATAACTGATAGGGGCCTCAACTGCTCTTGTATCGTTTCGGCTTGATACTTCACCTCTTGGAGCTTCGACTACGGTGCCTTTAGTTTTGGATTCTCTGTGAGTTGCTCATAGGTCTGGGCACTATTATCAATGAATTTCTTACATTCCATAGCAAGGGATTTTATTCTCTCAATTGCGCTTCGAGCAATTGCTTCTCTTTGATCCCTTACATCATGTGGGGTCTCGGGTACTGCGTGAAGATCTAAGTTTTCTATGCATTGCTGTAGCTACTGGAAAACTTCTATGAGATGCTCTACTTACTGCGAGACTTGATCCTTTGCCTTTATTTCGATGACTGTCACAGAATGAAGTTCTTTGTTGACTGCTTCTTTCACTTCGAGTTGCTCTGCGAGAAACAATTCTTTTCCTTGTTGTAGCTGTGCTTTTTCTTTATCAAACTTGGATTGGAGAGAAATATTTTTCTATTCTGCAACTCGACGTTGTTCTATAAGTACTCCTTGAACTTGCGTCAAAGCCTAGGTGTCTTGGTCTGTTTCCTCTTGTGCTTGTCGAAGGTGAGCTTCGACTGTCTCATCTAGTCAGTGGAGTTGGATTGGCTCATCTCCCAACTTTGGTTCTCCTGATGGCAGAGGTGCAGTGGAGAATGTGTGATTGGATTGAAGGGCCTGTTGTACCCCTTAGAGTTCGACTTCAATCCTATGATACATTTATTCCTACTTCACTCCTTGTTTCTCTTCTATCTCCAGTGAAGCATTGTTTAGGGCGACTATGATGAAGTCAAAGTCATCGGAGGTGAGGACAGTCCACATCTTGGTCATAGAGGCTTTCGATTTCTTCCGGGAAGAAGGTTTCAGGGGGGGAATTTTCCTCTTCTTCAAAGGGTCAACCTCATCTCTGGGCAGTGTTACTTCACCTGGTATCTGTTCAGTTTCTACTTTGTCACCACCCCCTCGGTCAGGTGACATTGAAGCAGTCTTCACTGAGGTGCTGCTTAAGTTTTGGACCTCCTCAATTTTCTTCTGTCTGCTAGTTCCAGGTGTATTATGTTCTTTATGAGTGTCCTATGGGCTGTCAATATTAGATATCTCTGCGGGGTTGGCAGGGATAAGGAGGTTAGCGAACCATTCCTTGGTGATATCCTCAAGGACTTTTTCTATAATTTTGTAATATGAGTGGCGCTACTCTTGATGTTCATCTGCTCGCATTGTAATGTATATAAAGTGCCAATCAACACTAAACTTCATTAGTGGTCGGAACCTTTGTAGGGTGTTTGGAGTCATGCGAGGCTCAACTTCGATGGCTCGCTTTAGTTGGAGGTAGTATGTATGAAAAACAATGTTTGATTTCCACTGTTTGTTCATATCAGCTAAATACCACAGGGTAGCGTACTTCACAGCAAGCGGTTTGAACGACTCTATGCCGGGGAAGGTCGCTCCTTCCGACATCTCCTAGGAAACAAATGAAATTAGGACTAATATCCAACTAAAATGAAATTCATAACCCTGATCCTATGCTTCTCTGCAATCTAGTTCCAACTGGTTAACTAGGTACTTCACCCAGTTCATCTGTAGGCCTTTTGCGCACTTCCCTGTGAGGTCAACAACAAAGCCGGTGACCTGCTTAGGTTAGTTCTTCCTTACTAACTTTCTAGATATCATTTGAAATGTGAGGTGCACTGCGCCACTCTGTATGGAAGCTACCTTGTATCCTCTTGTTCCCTTCTCAACATTGCCATATGTATCCTTGATCTTCTATGCAAGTTCACGATCTGTGAATTTTCTTGGATAAAAGTCCTACGGGTTGGGTCCTTGCATAATCAGTCCCATGATCCTATGGATTAGCATTGGATCAACTGTAATGCAACGGTCTAAATATAAGTAGCCACCATGGTAAAATGATAGTAGCATCTTGACACAAACATTGACTTCTTGGTGTCTTACGAAGTGTGGGATCTTCATGACATTTAACAGGGTGGGTTGCGCGAGGTTCATCGTCCACGACTAAGGGATGATATTCTAGTTCTTCCCTTTAGTTCTGGTTAGGTACTTGTATGGGGCGAGCATACCATAGATATTTTGATCTCCAAGGTTGAAGTCATTGAACTTCAACGTTGTGATCTTGTCCTACTCTGTTCGAACTGTGCGTATCCCCTTTGGGAGGTACGCAATGACCATAGTGTACTTGAATTTTCTTTGCACACTATCATGATTCATCGCGCCAGCCAGAGGCGGGATGTAATCGGGAAATATGGATGGAATCAACTTTGCATTTTATAGGTCGTATTTATGCTTGGTTCTATTCTCTACTGAAGGTCGGGATGACCCCGATCCGTGAGTAGTCGATGGAGAGGCTTACAATCCTCTCATTGATGATTCTTATACACCTATAGACATCAACATGACCCGTTCAGTCATGAGTTCGATCAAAAATTCTTTGACTACTCTCTCTGCTACGCTGGACTCGTCTGACATACACACTCGGGGTTGGAAATCTTCGGGTTCAAGGAGTAACTTAGACACTACAATAGGATAGAAGGCAATAGTGCAATGATCACTATATAAAATAAACAAGTCAG
>SNQJ01S0115614.1:6647-28011 GCA_010110895.2 Picea sitchensis
TATTCATACTTATGAGTTTTGCCATAGTCCTTTGGCTAGTTCAGTTATATTTACAATCTGGGGGAAACAGGGCGTTACAATTAACTCCCTCACAGGAGATCCCAGGAAAATGAGAGACTGAGATGTAGAGCTCGGTAGGTGTAGGAGTCTGATTAGATAAGAGAAGTTGAATTTGTTGTTTTACTGGTGAGAGTAGATTATTGTGTGTTGTATGCAGTTTGATGAAGGAAAGTCATTTTCTAGTGTTGTTGGTATATCAGATTGATTGTTCACAAAGGTATATTTGAATCTGTTGGTGTTCGTAGAAGGTTCAAAATAAAAAAATTCACCGTGAATAAGCCACCATTGTGGAAAGGTTTCCATCATCAAGAAAGATGGTGTCGCTGCCATCTCTACCATTCAATCCACCATACCTAACAACAGTCAACAAAGCCATTGTATGGCTTGAGTCACCATAGGGTTCTTTAACTACTACTTCATCTGGTCAATGTCTTCTAAGCTCATCGACTCCATTCAGTTCGACTACCAAGCAAGATATTGTTCGGTTTCTCATCAATTAGAAAGACAATGATAAATTCAAATCTTTTAGCTTCAGATCGTGGTGTTGGAAGTGACCTACGACCTCCAAGTGATAGATTTGAGTTTTCTAAATGAGCATATCATGATATTGTACTGGATTTGGATGTTTTTCTAGTTATAGGCATGACACTCCAATTTGACTCAATTTTCAACACATTTGTGCCTTGAAATCATGTTGAAATGAATGAATCTACATTGTTAGTTGTGGCATTCCCTGGGACAAGAAAGACCACATTTTTTAACAAAAAATATCCATCACATGACTCTTACATCACTAAATCTCACAAATACAAATCAAAGTGTTAGAATTAATTCTTACTTTAGAGGGTGTTAGAATTAAGGGAGGGTGTTATAATTAATGCTTACTTTAGAGTTGGTTTGAGTTTGTTAGATCTAGTTGGTTGTGAGATATCTATTAGATCCTATTTATGTGTGTAGTTGAGATATTCCCTCATGAGTTTGTTTTGCAATTGAGGGAAAACTTCATGTATAAATATGTGATTAATTGAATAATAAACATACCTAGAAAAGTGTTTGGTGTGTACAATATGTCTACTCTCCACTATTTTATTTATATTTAGTGTATGATTTACTAAAAAAAACAATGTGTCAATTTTAACGCAATGAATATTATTATGCACCATAAATTCAATGGTAAAGTAATTAATACTTCTTAATTTTAGTAACCCAAAACAAATAGCTATATCATTATTTGTTCAATAAATGGCTATAGGATTATTTGTTATGATGATTCTCCTAAAAGAATAATCAATATAGAAATTTTATAAGCTTGGACATAAAAATATATTATTTTAATTTTGCTATATACTCCTTTTGTAAACAACAACAATAATAGGCACATCACCACTGTACATTTAAGTGCTAAAATGCTATGCCAATTTTTGCACGTCATTCTTCTCATCAATAGCCTTTTGAAATGTATTATGTGTTGAAAATGGAGTTTGTGAGAAAATTATGTCTCCATAAAATTGATTATAAAATTGACCACCATAATACCAAGGGGACATGGATTTCATTCCAAATTATAGTAATTTTATGTATGACACTATAGTAGTGCAATGGAGTGGTATGATACATTATAACTTTAGTAGTTGTTATCCACTAGAAGAAGAATGCAAATGAATGAAGGAAAACAAGAATAAACTATATTATACTCAAGAGAATGCAAAGCAAACAATGAAAATAAGATGCTCATTTGAAAGTGATGAGTGAGTATATATAAGATTTACCATCAAAAGACTAAAAACACAACCAATATGAAATAAAGTGAAAAAATTCCTAAATAAACTTAACCTAGTATGAAGAAAGCTAAAGTTAAAAACCATAAAAAAAAAAAAATTAAAAAACCCTAATTACATTAACAAAAAAAATATAAATTTTTAACAAAATTTATTTTATATTATTTCTCTTTAAAAATTAAACAATCTTTATTATTATATATCAACCTAATTCTAAACTTAGAAAACAAATACAAAATTTTAATAAAACTTATTTTATATTATTTATCTTTAAAATATTTATTATTATATATGCCTAATTTATACCCAAAGAGAAAATACTAATAGTCTATGGCTTTGTGTGAAGGGTGAAATCATAAAAATTCAAAGAAAAAATGAAAGTCGTTTTCAATTTTTGATATATATAAAATTTAGGTAAATAAAAATTGATTAATTTTAATAAGTAAATTTTGATATTTTTCTAATAAATAAATTTTGATATTTTTCCATCTTTGATATATATAAAATTTAGGTAAATAAAAATTAATTAATTTTAATAAATAGATTTTGATATTTTCACATCTTTATATTAAAGATTTTTAACTTTTTAATTTCTAATATATCTAAAATTTAGATAAATAAAAATTAATTAATTTTAATAAATAAATTTTAATGTTTTTATATATTTGAATTGAAGATGATTTTTAAGGGAATGGTTTCTCTACAAGATTTCATCGTCTATCCATTTCTAATGGAGGGCTCACCAATTTTTATATATTTTTGTTCATGTTTTTCAACGATGTGGCGGTGATTTGCATCATGTTAGTTTTTTTTCCATAAGTATCTATGTGCCATTGAGTTTCATTTCCGTATTAGGGGTTTAACATGCACGATAGACTTATTATGACAGATTTATTAGTCCTTTCCAAAGTAGGGAATAGAGGTATCAATTTTGATCAAACTATTTTATTTTTTAATTATATTAAAAAAATATAATATTTTAAAGGTTTCATAATATTTATATATTAAATTTAATATTTTAAAAATATAAATTATTTTTAATATTTAATATTCAAAATTTTATATTTTATGATTAGTTGAATAAGATAAAATAACAATTCATCCATGCTTGGATGTGAAGATGTGAAATTGTTAGTAAAATAATAATTTTTTTTTTTTTTTTAAATCTTAAATATTGTCATTTGTTTTTAATTTTAAATATTGTATTTGTTTCTCATCATTAGGCGAAATTGTTAGTAAAAAAAAAATAAAAAAAAATTGATAATAAATATTGTCATCTATTCTTAATAGTGACCAAATACACTCTTAGTGGATTCTTTATTTGTCGTGCACTTATTTAATACTTGGATCTCCCTTATTTAATACTACTTTATTTTTTCTTTGTTTGTTATTATTATTGAAAATGAATTTATGTTTTGTGTGGGATGAGTTCATTGCAATAGAGTTATCCATAGCAAGGCAATGAATATAGCATTGTGTTATAACCCTAAATTGCACTATCCATACTTACCTGGCATCAGTGTCATTGCCCTTCATTGCAATAATGCTTGAACAAACTCTTAAAACCTCTAAATTAAGTAGCAGCCCTAACCCTATCCTTTGGTAGTTGGGTATGGCAAACCTTATCTGCCACTTAGCGTTGGAATGTGGAGGAACCAACCCTTTCGATAGCGGTTACCTAGCAAGCCAAAAATTAGGAAAGTTTCCGCCACGATGAAGAGCTTTTGGTCAGTCTTGGAACTCCATGCCATGCATGGCCGAGAGTTGACTAAAACCCTAGCTCCTTCTGGCCTGTAAAAGAAGGGTGGGGGCTATTCAAGGAGGAAAATCATGGCAAAGGCTGCGCCCCAGTTGTGAGATCGGTTTTGTCCCAACCCTTTTAGCCTTTCCTCAAGCTTAAAAAGAATTAACGCAAAGCAGTTGGAAAACAAAAGAAGAGGAGGAGCCCGGGATCAGGATCAAGGAATGGTGGGCAGTCTCTATAATCATTGTAAGTTGATTAGGTATTGAAGATTAATAAAAAGATGCTTTTCCAGTCCCAAATACATGAGTCTTATATGTTTATGTGATTTATGTTTAATCTCTAACACCCTAGTAGAACAATAGCATGCATACGTAGTTTTATCTTGATTACTTGAGTTACTTTTGGAAGGACATTGACGTGAGGATAAAGGCTCAACGGAGGATCTACATCAACCCGTCGATAAAAGGTTAGTTGATTCTTCCCATGTTTGCACATGAGAAAAAGGGTTTTAGGTTTGGGGTAGAAGGTTAAAAGTTATTTCTTAAGGGTCATGTGATCTGCATGCAAGTTTAATCCCTATCTTGTTGGTCAGGTAGGGTAGAATAACCCTGACGGAATTGAAACTCCAGTAGATTTACTCTTAGGGTTTCGGTTTGTAGGTCTTTTGGGTAGTTCAAAGAAGTTAGGTTTATGTTTCTTTGTTTATTTTGTTGTCTGTTAGGTGAATGCTAGAAGGGAACCTGGTTACCAATACCAATTTTTCCTTGGTACGTGACATTTTATTCTCGGGGACACCTGGTACCACCTTGACTGCGAAGGCACACGCAGCGTGTGACCAGCTAACCTTCTACAACTTCGCATTTGAGCACTTCTTTGTAGTGGTTTACGGTAGCATGTAGAGCCGAGGGGAAGCTTAAAGTCCTCCTCTTCCATGTCATAATTATACATTCTCATGGGGTTTTCTGGATCTTGTCTGGGTCTTGTTGGTTTCTTGTCTTGTTCATTACCTTATTGTATTAGTTGTTCTTTGCATTTTGTTTTTTCTTTTGAAAATTTTTCCTTTTTGTTGAAGTAATAGCATCCAAGCCTTTGAGACCACGGTTGTCAATACCGGGAGGCCTTTTGAAGTGCAGGCTGCACTTGTTATGTTTTATCTGGTTTTTATCTGAGACCAGCGGCACACTTCCGGGTTTAGCACATTGGTGTACCAGCGGCTGACTGGCACGTAGCGACACTGACGTTTGCATCGTCTTTGTCTTGAGTGGCTTGATCAGCGGGCTTGATGGTAACTTTTCATCTTGGGTGGGATAGTCATCCCCTCCTATGGTGAAAAGAACTCCTCGGGGTCAGAATTAAGGCTTCTGATCGGCGGGTTAGGGAATCTTATCATTAGCCTGGGTTGTTTAGTTGATATTTTGATAGAAAAAGACAAAAGAGAAAAAAATATTTGTTTTATGGTTTTAGGCAAGTGTTGGGTGGTGCTTTCTTGATTGCTTTTGCATTTTGTGCTCTGATTCCTTTTGCAATCTGCACTTTAAGCCATAGTTTTCTTTTCATTCTCTTGGTTTGTTCTTGTCAACATTTTTTCCTTCTTGTGATATTTTACAACGAAATAAAAAAAAAAAAAAAAAAAAATTCTTGTTCATTTTCTTCTCGATTTGAAGATTGTGTTGTTGCATTGATGTAGCTTAGAAAGAAGTCTTTTGCATAAGTTTTTGCGATGCATGTCTAGTATAAGTAGCTTAGGTCAGTGAAAATCCTTCATATTCTTGCATGAAATCTTAGTAAATTTGAAAATAAAAGAAGTCTTTTGTTGAAAGTTGTTGGTTTTGCATTTAAAAAAAGTTTTGTTTCCGAGCATTTATTGTTCTTTTTGCTTTGAGTCTTTTACACACCATCGAGTTTCACTTTAGCATCTTGTGACTTAAAAATCCCATTAAGAGTAGCAGCTAAAATAAAATCAAGTAGACTTTTTGTTTGTAGGGTGTATACACTTAGTGGAGCCTTGGAATAGGTTGGAGAGTAAATTCTCAGGCCACTGAAACTAAACATTGGAGTCTGTCGATAGGAAGTGTAGAAGTCCGATTACGGAAAGTTATTAGGACCCCCCTCTAACGAGGGCTAAACATGAGGTAGCGTAAGGAAAGGTAGCGGAGATAACCCCTCAAAAGTTGGACTGGCGTTGTGGAGAACACATATAGAGATCGTTAAAGGGGATTAGATGCGTTTGCATTGCCCGCCTGCGAACCCATTAGGTCTCGAATCGGATTCGAGTCCTCGGTTATCTTAGGACCATTTTACTCTCGATACCCTTGGCGAGTTTGAACTTGATACCACGCTCATTGTGGTCCACGGAGCTATCGGCTATTACTGCACGATGGTTGTTCACGTCTTCGGCAAATGGTTATAATCTTTTCTAAGGGACATACCACGGTATTTGAGGATATGCGTGATTTGCCCTAGGATGGACTTGTCGGGCCCACACTGCGGTATGCAGAGGGGTAACCCCAGGTATTAGGTTGCACTTTACTTGGGGTAAAGTTTCTCTAGTGTTGGTTGTTGTAAGCGTTCTTCCAAACTAGTTTAGTGCTTGCTGATTTATCTTCTAGGGGCTTTATTTTGGTGTGTGTTGTTGTTTTGTTTTGTGTAGAATACCTTAGCGTGTCATTGAATCTTCTCACACAGTGGAGTTAATTTCATGCGATCTGGTCTTACGGAGCTTGCCATAGGTTATACTGGAGCCACCCCGCCACCTTTGAGGAGGAAGTTAGACCAACAAGGGTCTTCGGAAACCTTGGGTCTCAAACCATTGAGCCCGAACAACTCGCGGAGGAATGTCGACCGCCAATCTTGGATCGGTTGAAGCCTCAAATCTTTGATGCACGGCGGACATTGTTGCCGTTCAATTTTACGGCGCTATCGGTAGCCTAACGGTTATGGAACCAAACTCACGGGATTTCTTCCATTCCCATCCTTGTTGCTGCACGGAAGCTTCTCAGCACCTTTAATAGATGGTCGGGCCACCATGAATTACCGACGCCTTCGTCGCGATTGGGCCAGAGCCCATCTCGGCGGTAGCCACAACTCCTTACAAACCTAGTGCGATAGGCCCTCCGTTTCATACGTGATGCCTAGTTCAATTACTAGTCCATGCACTCCGCTAGCCTTCCACGTTATAGACTTTGGAGTGCAAAAGAGGCGGGAATAATACTCCCCTCTACAAGGTCAAGTTAAGGGCATTCATCCCCTTTCAATTCTTTCCCCTTCTGGCCCGGGGTCATATCCTCGCCGTCCCCACCAGCTTAGTGGATTGCGCTTCGGTGATCAGCCCGGCCTAACGCTGCGAGTCCACAGCTTGGAATTTGGGAGCCAAGGAACACCTGCACAAACTCTGCTGGTAGGTTCCGCCGTCATTACGTTTAGAGCAGGGACGTTTAGTAATAACACTTTCGCATCCACTACTTTCCCATCGGGGCACACCCATTTTTGGGCAGTCTACTGGCCGACCGCGAGGTACTATTCTTGCGCTGGGGGCACATATACCGGAACCTTGGAATTTCCGGGACAGGATTGGTTCCATCATGCGGAATTCCGTTACGGGGTAATTTTTTTCCACAGTCAATGGAACCCCATACAAAGTGTTATGCCTATCCCCATGGGACCGGCTTGGGGTAATCCTTCTCAAAGTCCCTCAAATACGATGAGCGCCCAACATCCTATGTCCTTCGCTTGGGGAATCAACCAAATGATGTCTCCTCAAATGCAAAACCCTTCGTTGGTCGGGGCCACGGTTTCTACAAAACCCTATGACAACCAAACTTTTCCTGGCAACCTGGTGCCATTCCAACTCTAGGACCCTTTTATGCTATCGTGACCTAAACTCCTTTCTTGGCGTTATGCGGTTAACCACGGTTGTTGAATGATCACATGCGTCACGATCGCGTTGGCCTCTATGCCAGCGAAGTTGCCGGACATCCCCAAAGTTGAGGCCAAGCCTAGCAATCGAGGGTGATCGCGTGGGCTACTTTCCACTGCCGGTATAACTCGAAAGATATTTCGTCCGATTCACGATTGTTTCAAAGCGCACTCTTGTGGGAATTATTCAGCGAAATGGTACATAAACTTGATACGTTCCACGCGATATTCCTTTTAGCCCGAGAAGAAGCGCTGATAGCTTTCCTTAACCATTTCGATTACTGTGAATCTGATGCGAACCGCGAGTTGCTGTAATTTCTCACAGACGACATGAGACCATATCTCGGATCCCTGTTGAGGTGGCGGCGGTCGAGTCTTATCGAATTACTGTCCACCATCATTCTTGCTTGATTGGTTCCTTAAGTCTTTAGTTCATGATTATCCAAGGCGATACGCAACGGTGTTTTGAAAGATGCCATCATGAGGGCTCAGCAGTTTGAGCTTATCTACTCTCGGTCTGGTCTGTGCTTTTATCTACAGCCGGATGCACCACGATTGATTATGGACAAAACCAGACAAAGAGCCAGACCACATGCCCGATGTTATAGTTGAAACACCGGCACAAACTAAGCCCGCTGAAATTGACAAAACAGTTGCAATGGTTATCCATACAACCTTTCAGTGACGGCCGGTCTCACAGCAGGCGCTCCCTACTCAAGCGTCGGAAGTACACTCCATGGGGCGGCCAGCAAAAGCCACCCGGCGACGAAGGCAAAAAGGAAAAGGCAGCGCCAAAGGAAAGGTAAGGGGGATAAAGCCAAAATGATATTAATGTGGCGAGGGGCACCCGCGAGGAAAGAGGAAGGAGGTATCAATTGCAACCTATGTGTGGAGACCACCCAGCCCACCTATGCCCTCGGCTTGCGGAGGCACAGAAGTTTGTCACGCAGCAAACGTAAGCTGTGTTGACTAACCCTTTTTAGCATGGGCATAATTTAACTCAAACCTCTACAAGTACCGAAGGGGGAAACCAAGAAACCCGCCCTCCTCCAAACAAATCCTTGTTCGTGAACATATATGGTGAAAGTGATGCGCATTATTGACTAGAGTGCGCGACTATAGTAAACCAAGTGCCTCTAAGAAGGATAAAGAAGCCAAAAACCCACAACTTCATCTACAGATTGAGAATACATTGCGAGAAACAATGACACGCATCCCAAAAATCACGTTCAAAAAATATTATCACAACCCAAACGCAAGGGACGCCTAGAACTACTCTATGGTGGAAGATTTATCACAAACCCCTTGTGCTATGTCCGGTTTGGAGGTCCTCCAAAGCTGTCCTTCTTAGAGGAAATCCTTGTTGATTGCTTTGGGCTCTTTTGAGACTTGTAACCCAGGAACTATCATTTTAGATATGACTGACTTGAAACTTCGTTTTCCTTACCATGTCGCATTTCGGATAGTAGTGGCTCATCCCACGAAATTTTTACATGAAATATCTTATGCACGGTGGTAGACGAGGGCAATTCGACTTGCGTTATGTCATTAACATGATGGAAAGCCATTGGTCAGCCCAAATTCTCTCCATCACCTACTCTCCAACTGCGTTCATTGATGCGTTCTTTCCGGCCTTGGCATCATTCCTTCTTTCCACATGCAGTTAGAAGGGAAAGGCCCAGGTGTGCATCAGTAGAGGTAGTTGATGCCCCATTGACTACAATCTATTGTTAGATCATATTTGGACTTATCTGATGGCGATTAATTAAGCTACAGTTTTCTGAGTCCTATTATTTCCACATGAAGGCGGGATAGTGACCATTGGTCAGTTATCCTTCTCGATCGACCCGACTTTGGGGGCATCCGGTTCCCATATTGATAATCCTCAAGCGATTAATGGATTAGCAGTAAATTGGCTTATTGCCCATCTTTGATGGGTACTTTTCGATTATCCACCTCCTCGCGTGTAAAGAGTTTATATCGACTCACCACAAAGTGAGATTTTCGTCGATGGATTCCACCGACTTCTTTTCGGGATCAGTGGATTCTTCCCCATGTACGATGGATCGCGACCGGGGCATGCGGGCATGTCACGCGCCAGCAATGGAGTCGTTAGTAGCGTACTGTTTGGTCCAGCAAGCTTCAGTTGCTCCTGATCCGATTCCAGCACTGAAGTTGGATCCACTCTTTGAATTCTCCGGGCTCGGGATTCTTTTGCCAACACCAATTCGTTATATTTAGTCTTGCCCTCGGACGAAGCAATGTCGAAACAATGATTGGTCGGGACAGGCCACGGGAAGATCTTCATCACGGATCATATTTCCTCCCAAACTTAAGCCGAATCAAAGAAGGATAATTAACTGTTACCATGACGGGAGATCAACCTTGTCCCATTAACCTCTTAGCTACCGCAGGGATGTATCTATGTTTAGGGAAATATGGCGACTATCATTTCCACCATACCTATCAACATCTCCCAAAACCCCGGAATCATGGAGAATGTCTTGATGGATGATTTCTCGAAGATGTTCATATTTACACGGATCTTTCAAAGAATTTCGCGGCTTGTTTTGCACGGTCTTCACAGGCGATGCGACATCGACCCACCAAGTGTCAATCATGGGCTACCTTTGTTGTTCTTTAAGCTCTCTTTGAGACCCAAAGAAACATCCGACGTGCTCTATTTATGCTTTTCGATCTTGTGGGATTAGCTGAGAAAAGTAACCATTATGGGTCTCCTTTAAGCCCTTTTGGACTCCTTAAAGAGATGAAAGATTTATTGTTGCTTGTTTCTTGTTAAATTGGTCCAGAAGAGCGTTCCTTAAATGGGTCTTATTTAGAAGCACTAGGACTCGCCAGGAATTGAAAGTTAGAGGTGACCTTGTTTCTTCACGCACTGCGTTAGGCGGTCGGAGAAGAATGTTCGTAAGCGGGTCTCCTTTTTAAGAAGCCATTTTTGGACCCTCTAAACGTGAAAATTTAGCAGAAATGATCTTGTGAACCTTCAGCTCGTTAGTAGGGGTGAAGTCGTAATGCATTAAGGCGTTGGTTTTACCTTTTTGGATTAGGACGGTCAATTGTATAGATAAAGGAATACTCCTATCGGTCCAGATTCTTTAAAAGAGTATCCTCGGGTATAATTTTATTCCTTTTAGGGCTGAGGACTAAATTTATGAAAAAGCCCAGGTCTCAGTTAAGCTCTTTTCGGACTCCCTGAATTGAAAAGATTGTCGAGTGACACTATTCTTTCACACTCGTTAAAGCAGTCGAGGAAGAATATTCCTTACGGAGTCCTTAGTTAAGCTTTTTTCAGACTCCTTAAGGTTGAAAATATTGTAGAGGTGATCTTGTCCTTGTCACCTTTCGTTAAAATAGTTTTGAATTGACGTCTGGTCGATGCTAGTTACCTTTTCGAACCTACTAGACTATTGAAGAAAAGGTACCCCAATGGAGTTTCATTTTATGCTTTTAGACTCTCTAAACATGAAAAATCAGAAACTCCCTTCTGCGAACCGTTAAACTTACATCGAAGGACGTTACCATTATGTGTTCTATAAACCGCACTTGCATCCTTTACCCATCGACCTAGTAGCGGTTGCTTTTAGCGTCTCTTAACACCTTTGGCCAGCTGGAGGATTTTTCCTGGGAAGTATCATTTCCTAGAACATCAGTCTGTCCTTATGCCTTGAAAGATTGTATGTTTTTCTATGCTAGAACCTCCATTGTAGCGTAGTATTCCTTTATTCTTTTCAAAATACTCAAAAGAACAAAAAATCAAATATACCCCAAAGAGGATGGGAAAAGTATTTTTCTTATTGGCAGCATAATGAATTAAGCCCTTGGATAAATCACATCTGTCCTTTTGATTCATTAGACTTTGGGATGTAGAACGACCAACCAAGGCTTTGCTTGCTATGTTGAGTTGTGTCCTCCAACGTTTGGTTACTCTTCCAAACATATGGAGTTCGTTACCTGCTGCTTCATAGACTTACGATTAACAAATATGCTTCACAGGTCTTATCACTTGTAGTGCTATTGTCCAAGGAATTTTGATGCTGCTTTGAGTCGGCCACTCGCAATATGTCTCTTGTCCGCATAAACCATCTGAGCGATCAATCAAGTCTTTGTTGAAATCACCTAAAGCATTGATCGATCATCAAGATTATCAAGTCCCTATGCAAACCAGGCGTGAAGACCCTCTGGTGTACATTAAGTACACTCGTATTACGCTCCTACCCGGGTTTAGAAGATTTTGAAGTTGTTTATGGAGCTGCGGAGGTATAATACATCGGTACGTCGACTTCTTAGAGATGGATACTTTCTATGTATATCTTTACGATTTGAGGATGTAGCTCCGTTGTGTATCGTTCACGGCTACTCTTTATAGTTATTTGACATGGATCTATAGTGTATTTGATTGGTATACATGGATACGATTTATCCCAAGCATGGGTATGCCTTCTCGGTGAGACATTTGATATTTTTGGGGGCGGTACCTCGATTCTGCACGATTCTGGGCTCACTCATTCGGCCTTATAGGTACCAGTTAGTGTTGAAGATTTGGTAATATGTTCGTCCATCGGATATCTTGACCTCACATTAGGGGGCATCTGTTATAACCCTAAATTACACTATCCATGCTTACGGCATCAGGACAACTCATTGCCCTTCATTGCCAAAGCCATGTTGAACAAACTCTTCAAAACCTCCTAGAATTAAGTAGCAGCGCAACCTATCACTAGAGCATTGGAGCGATTGGCAAACCTTATCTTTGCATCTTGCGTTGGAACGCGGGCTGGCCCACTACGACCAACGTTTACCTAACAAAGAAAAATCAGGTTTCGATGGAGCGAGAAGCTTTGGTGGGTTAACTAGAACTCCACATGCGGGGGTTCGTCTAAAAATCTAGCTCCTTCTAGCCTATAAAGAAGGGGTAAGGTGCCTATTCAAAGGAGGAAAATCATGACAATGAAGCTACGCCCAATTCTTTGAGGGATCGTTTTGTCCCAACCCTTTAGCCTCCTTTCCTCAAGCTTTAGGAGGAATTCAAGCAAAGTAGTTGGAGGGCAAAGAAGAACCCGGGATCAGGATCGATGAATGGTGGTCGGTCTCTATAATCATTGTAAGTTGATTAGGTATTGAGATTAATAAAAACATGCTTTTCGGAGTCCCAAATACATGAGTCTTATTTGTGTTATTTGATTTATGTTTAATCTCTAACCCTCTAGTAGATCCATAGCATGCATGCGTAGTTTTTCTTGATTGCAGGGGATGGCTTTTGGAAGGAGCACCAGCGGCAAGGGGGATAAAGGCTCAGCAGGAGGATCTACATCCAATAATTAGATAAAAAGTTTAGTTGATTCTTCCCATGTTTGCATGAGAAAAGTTTTAGGTTTGGGGTAGAAGGTTAAAGTTATTTCTTAGGGTCATGATCTGCAAGTTTGAGCTGGCATTTGGCCAAGTTGTATTCTACCTACGGACTAACAGGCTGGGGCTTAAGCACTGCATGGAATCATGTTCCATAAATAACTTTAACCTGTGGAAAAATCCTTAACAATAGGCGGTTGACCATTAGTGCTTATCCCCATTGTGACCTCACTTTGATATCTACTAATCAGACTCATGCATGTGAGATTAAACATAAAATCCAAATAACACATATAAGGCTCATGTATTTGAGACTGACATCTTTATTATCTCAATCTGGCCAATGATGCCATTTCGATCATTCTGACTCTCCAGCTACTGGCACGAATTCTCCTAAATCTTGAGGAAGGCTAAAGGTGAGTTCGTCCAACTGCTTATGATTTTCCTCCCTTTGAGTACTACCTTCTTTACTCAGGCTAGAAGGAGGCAGGGACTGGAATGAACTTCATAAGAGCCATACATGGCAGTTCGATGTGACCCATCGTTCATCGGAAAACTCTTTGACCCTAACAGGTAGGCTTGTTGGTCTCAATTAAACTTCAGCCAACTGGCGATGCGTCTCAGGAAACTCTGGATTCCAAGCGGCGCTCCAGTGATGGGATTAGGCGTCGAGCTATAGTAGAGATGTTTCGAGGAGTTCGACCATTGGCTGTTAACTGACTCTGATGCTATCAGACTCAGAGCTAAGGCCCTCTTCTGATAGGCTATATTTCCATAATGTTTTAGTACATTGATTCTACAATTGATTACATTGTGATGTATTGAAAAAAGCTTCTCGTTCCATCGGAAACTTTCCTGATTTTTTCTTTGTTAGGTAAACGCTGGTTGTAGTGGGCCAGCTCGCGTTCCAACGCGTGCATTATAAGGCTTTCTAGCGTTCCAACGCGCCCAGTGATAGGTTAGGGCGTGGGCTACTTAATTTAGGATGTTTTTGAAGAGTTTGTTCAGCATGGCTTTGGCAATGAAGGGCAATGAGTTGGCCTGATGCCAGGTAAGCATGGATAGTGCAATTTAGGGTTATAACACATTGGAAACATATTTCCATAATGTTTTAGTACATTGATTCTACAATTGATGCATGTGATGTATTGAATAAGTTTATTTCAAGATCACATAAGTGGATCAAAGCCCACCCCCATGTCCTCCAAATTTTACATCAATGACATTCATTTTGATGGTTTCTATTAGAGATTTGATATAAAATAATTGATTAGGTGTTTCTCTGAAAAACCCTAATCTGAGTGCATGGCTTCCTCACCCTCCTCTCAGCTTCCTCCTCCGATGCCTGGTGAACTTGCTTTCAGAGCATTGTTTTTAGGTCTTGGTCCCTCTGTCGCCAAACCCCAGCCTTCAAAGTTTGTGAAATGCCTCGAGAATATTCTTGAAGTCTCCATTCCAGCAATTCTGGCCTATTCAAAGGCTCTATCTCTCTTCGAAAGAGGTCTCGTAGGATAGGTCACTGGACTCTGGCCGTCCCCAAGGGCTATGAAGATATGGGTGCAAAAGAACTGGATGGTATTAATCAAAGGAAGAATTACCCACTACTTCTGCGGACGAGGTTTCTACACATTTTTGTTTGAAACAAAGGAAGATCATGATCTAATGTTTAGAGGAGGCTCTTATTTCTTCAGCAACTATGGTATGTATCTCAACAGATGGACTCTAGAATTCAATCTTGAGCTTGATGTGCCTTCGGCTTTTCTTGTTTGGGTAAGACTTCATCATCTCCCTCTACATTGTTGGAACATCAATTCATTAATCAATATCAGGAATTCATTAGGTAAGTATATAGATTCTACAAAACCTAAAGGAAATATGTTTCCATGTACAAGAATCTTTGTTAAAGTAGATCTAGAAAAGGGACTCCTGGAAGAAAGTTTTCTAAAACTAGATAACTGGAAACAAATCCAAAAACTAGACTACGAACAACGTCCTTTCAAATGCAAAGCTTGCCATGTATATGGTCATTTTGTAAAAGATTGTAAATCAGCCCCTCAAGCCCCCACCAATCAAGCCCCATAGGAACAATGACAAATTACTATAGAGAAAAAAATGACAAGGGGGGGGGAAGGCCCCTCAACCCCCTCCCTAGAAACCCTCATCTTTGCAACCTTCAAGCTCCTCAGCTCCCCCCTTACAACCAGTCCTTGTCGCAGCCCCTCCCTTGCTCCCCCTTCCAACCCCATCCTTCCTCCGTTAACTTCTTCCCCTATTTGGAATCTAATCCCTCTTTCTTCTCTCCCAATTATTTTGAAGTTCTTTCTCAACCCGCCCCATCCTTTGTCGAAGTGGTTTCCCCGTCAGTCTACCCTCTAGGATCTTCCTTCCTCGCTAGAGCCCCTTGTTTTTTTCTCCTTCCCTGATCATGTTGACAACTTCACATGAATTAATTTACCCAGCTTTAGACCAAGAGTCTTCCGAACATCTGGAAGAAATTGACCCGAGACCAAATCCTCCCACTGGAGTTCAAACAAGAAGACAGGCACAGTCAAATTCTTGTGATCAAGAATCTGAAGGGAAGGAAGATGAAAAGAATAAAAAAAGGTCGAGAATCAGTAAAGGAAATACGGGAAGAGGAAGCAAACAAAGATAAAATGATGGTGGTTTAGACCACCATAGAAAAATCTTTCGAAAATGCAAAAGGAAACCCTGGAAAAGGAATAGGGCAAAACTCCCAAAAAGGGGGTAGCATTCAACCCTCACAAGGTAAATAATGAAGGTAGTCTCTTGGAATTGTAGAGGACTTGGAAGCAAATTCAAAATTGAAGCAATGAAGGATATAATCAAAGAAGAAAAAACTAAAGTCCTCTTAATCTAGGAGACAAAACTTTATGAAGAAGAGATGCTCAAAATAAGCAAACAATTTTGGGTCAACAGTACTGGAATAACAGTAAGCTCCAGGAGGGGCTTTGCAGGTCTAGGAATATTTTGGAATTCTCAAGAAATTGAAGTAGATCGAGTGGAAATAACCCAGCATTGTATATTGGTAGAACTAAAATGCAAAACTATAAATAACATATTAAAGATTTTCAATGTTTACACCCTGGTCATCCTAGGAGAAAGAGAAACATGCTGGAATGAGCTCAAAGCTATAGGTTCTTCCTTATATTGGAGTAACACTATAATAGAAGGAGATCTTAATACTGTTTTGGCGTAGTCAGAAAAAGGAGGGGGCAATCCTAGTCGAGATCCCCTAAGAGAATTTTTGGATGATCTAATATCATAATGGGATCTCTATGATCTAATATGCTAGAATGAGCTCAAAGCTATAGGTTCTTCCTTATCTTGGAGTAACACTATAATAGAAGGAGATCTTAATACTGTTTTGGCGTAGTCAGAAAAAGGAGGGGGAAATCCTAGTCGAGATCCCCTAAGAGAATTTTTGGATGATCTAATATCATAATGGGATCTCTTTGATGTTAAACCTATACGAGGAAAGTATACCCGGTCCAATAAAATATTAGGTAAAGACCATATAGTTGCAAGGCTAGATAGATTTTTTATTCATAGCAGTTTCCTGGGAAAGAATTTGGAAATCAACTCAAAGATCTTGCTTTCAACATCCTCTGATCATAAGCCCATAAGTCTTACTATGGAAGAGGGAAATAACTTTGGCCATTTCCCCTTTCAATTCAATCCTCTTTGGCTGCATAATGAAGAAGTCATGGACTTAATAAAAATAACTTGGTCGGATAAGGTGGAAGGTTCTCTAGCTTTCATTTTTGAATCCAAGCTAAGAGAGGTCAAAAAAGTTCTTAACAGATGGGAAAAAACCACCTACGAAGAGACAAATATTAAAAAAGTAAAAATAAAAAATGATATAGAGGAAATTTAGAAGAGGATTACACAACAGATATCCACATACAAGAGAAAAATCTATATAAGGATCTTTTCCAGGTTAATAGGAGAGAAAACGAACATTGGAGATTGAAGTCTCGAAGTCTTTGGATAAAATCGAGTGATAGAAATACTTCCTTTTTTAACAACCAAGCCAAAGCGAGATAGATAAGAAACACAATTAAAGAGATTACTACTTCCTCAGGAGCCCTTACTTCATACTATGTTGCAATTAAAAGAGAGGAAACCCAACATTTTAGGGATTTGATGACAGAGGATGAAGACCAGGAACCTTAGAATACCTCCTCCTTTTTACTTGAAATCCCTCCCCTAATTACCGTTGAAGACAATCAAGATCTCTTAAAATATATTGAAGAATAAGAAGTTAAACAGGAAGTCTGGGGCCTGGAACCCAACAAAGCCTCTGGTCCTAACGGTTTCTCTATCTCCTTCTATCAAAGTTGCTAGGATTTTATAAAAACATATCTATGCAAAATGCTTTCTAGGAAAAAATCTTGGTGCGAATTTGGAGGAGCCACCAACTCTTCTTTTTTATCTATTATCCCCAAAGAAACCAATCCCTCTTATTTCTCTTGATTCTGACCTATATCTCTGTGCAACTCTTCCTACAAGATCCTATCCAAAATAATTGCCAATAGGCTAAAAGGGATCCTTTCCAAAATAATTTCGGAAAATCAAGGAGGCTTCTTGCAAAAAAGGAAAATTTTGGATAATATTCTCCTAGTCCAAGAGGCAATTCACTCAAGCAATATAAGAAAATAAAGTGACATGGTGGTAAAATTGGACATGGCAAATGTGTTTGATAGGGTACGTTATTCCTTCCTTTTCTCCAATATGGAATTTTTTTTTCTAACTCTTTAATCCCTTTGATAAGTGCTTGTGTAAAAGGGCCTTGGATAGCTCCTCTAGTCAATAATAGGCCTAGAGAATTCTTTCAAAGTAGCAGAGGCTTAAGACAAGGATTCCCTCTTTCCCCTCTTCTGTATGTAATTATGGAAGATTCTATAAGAAGAAAGTTGGAAGTAGGAAGACAAGGTGGCAGGCTACCAGGGATCACTATAGTTAGAGTTGTAAAGGAGATCGATCACTCCCAATTTGTAGATGATACACTTCTTCTGGGAGGAGCCTCTGTTGTTTTAGTTGATAGATTTAACCAAACCCTTTCTCAGTTCTTGAATTCCTCCGGGGGAGCTGTCAATAACGGGAAATGTTAGATATACCATTGGAATGTTACTGAAAGAAGACTCCGAGCGCTGGAAATAAAGCTCAACTTTAATTATTACTCAAGTTGGATATCTTTTACCTATATTGGGGTTCCAATATTTCTTATCATACTGAGAGTTTTAGATTTGCAAAGCATCATGGATAAGACAAGAAAAAATATGAATCAATGGGGAGAAAAATGGTTAAATCTAGCAGGTAGGGAGGTCCTAACCAAATCTTTCCTCTCCTCAATGGAAATATACTAGAGATCCATCCTTCTAGCCCTGAGAAGCATACATCTAGAATTGAATACCCTTCTAATAAAAAATTTATGGCAAGAAGGGAAATCCAACACTAGAAAATTGCATCTCATTAAATGGGGAACAATAACTGCCCCTTTCAAGAATGGTGGGGTGGAAATAAGAGACTCTATGATGATGAATAAAGATTTGGGAGATAAAATATTATGGAGATTAGTTACTGGAATAAAATCTTGGTGTAAAACTTGTCTCTTAAAAAAATATCTATTGGGGACTAGATACAAATGTCTTGATAGGGAAATAATGCAATTGAGTTGCTCTCCGATCCGGAATTTATGTAAGGAAGCTCTTCCAACATTATTAAAGAAATTAGCATGGACCCCGAGGAGAGGGAATTAGATCAAAATATGGGAGGACAGTATCATGGGAGAATCCCCATTGGAAATGAGAGATGAACTCTCTCCTCTCATAGATTGGATGGTTTCGATCAATATTAGAAGGAACTTGGAAAGGATGGAAAATATTATCTCTTTTGAATGAGCTTCAAGGACAATGGAAGCAACTAGTAACTCTTTTAAAATGGAAATCTCCCATATACTTAACTTCCAGGGATAAGAGAGGTTGGGATGCAAAAGGAGGGGAATACACAGTAAAGTTGGGTTATCAATTCCAATTACTTCAAGCTTCCCTTCCTCCAAAAGAGAAGCATTGGACAAACATATGGAAAAGTGAATCCATCCCCAAAGTTAAAGTGTTTAGTTGGGTTCTATGTCACAAAAGAATCTTGACAGTTGAAAACCTTAGAAAGAGGGGAATTGCAAGACCAACAAGATCTATACTTTGCAAACAGAGTGAGGAATTAATCCTCCATGCCTTCACTGAATGTGCCTTCACTCATGAAGTCTGGAGAATCGTGATATTGGGATTGGTAAGCACTCCACTAAGACCCAACAACATCAATAAATCCTACTCTACTTGGATTAAAATATACCTAGGTAATCTCCTCAAAAAACCTCTCCTAAAAAGGTTCTGGGCAATTTTTCCTTTCTATGTTAATTGGAAAGTTTGGCTAGCCAAAAACAAGGAAAGTTTCAATAATGAAGCCACCTAACCCCAAAGAGTGGTCTCACGGGTTTGGGGCTTAATGGTTGAAACAATAGAACTCAGAGGAAACTTGAATCAGGCCCCCTCTGATCTAGAGGCTCAAGAAAGGACCTGGTTGAGCTTAGTTTTGAATCGTCCAAGCAACATGAATTACAACAAGGTTGGTTCTAAAATTTCCCCAGGCTGGAAACTTAGACTCACCGATGAATATCTAGAAGACTGGATAAAGGCAAGAAATCAATTTGTTTTGCTCTTCGATGGAGCCTAAACAAGTAACCCAGGGGTGGCAGGAGCAGAGAGGTGTTGTATGACCTCGGAGGAATAGAGGTGGAAATATTTTCGTGGGGACTAGGAAAAACAACTAACAATCATGCAAAGACTCTTGTTTCTTGGAAAGGAATGAAGATAGAAAATAAGAGAGGACAAAAATATAACTATAGTAGGAGACTCAAATATTATTATCCAAAGTATATATCAGAAAATTCCTCCAAACAACATAATCCTCAACCAAATAATAACAAGGATTCTAGACCTCAAAGAAACCATGGAAAACTTCAACGTATTCCATGTGCTAAGAAATCAAAACAAAAAAGTTGATCACCAAGAAAATCGAGCATGCAATTTAGAGGAAGGATGTATAATCATTGGGGATCACTCTCGATGGGACCCGATCCCTTAGATCGGACATCATCACCCACTCATCATCATTTTTTTAATAGTTCACATTCAAACATGGAAATCGTAGCACATATTGCAGTCGAAAGAACCATAATGGTATGCATTCAACGCGTCGATAGATGGATGAGGCACACAAACATTTATGAAGGATATAGGAGGATTTGTATTCAAGACATTTCATCATCAAACCCAAATCAATCTGTACTTCAGATAGTTTATGGATCATGTGGAATACAAGACGACGTCATGAAATGGTTAGAGATCAATGCAGTGCATCAGGAATTTCTCAATTACAATGGCAGGGTGGTGATAACACTGCATAGAAATGAAGAAAATTGTTGGTGGCTTCTTCGAATTTATATTGCAGAGGTTCAAATTCCAAAGAAAATGGATTTGGTGACCCCAAGACCCCCTCATCTTCCCAGATTTGATAAGCGCCTCAAAAATTTGGAAGAGACAATGATCGGGTTTATGTAGAAGCTCGATGGATGGCAGAAAGGAGTTGAGTGAAGGTATCAGTCGAAATTTCAGGACCTTTCAAATATGTTTCAAAACTTGCAAAAGGAAGTTGATAGGATTAAAGCATAAAAGGCAATTCAAAAAGTGGAGCTAAAATGCCTGAGGGAAATAACAAAGTAGTAGGATCATCAGACTAGAAGACTGAAGAGAGAATTAAAAAATATAGAAGCAGAAAATGATCCCCCTCTAAGCGTCTTTAGGAGGAAAATTTGCTCTGGGCATAACTCCAACCATTCCAAGGGCACAATAGCAAAGAAGAACCCACACTGAACCAGATCTAAATTCAGAGAAACGATTCGCAGGGAAGCAACCATCACTCAATAGCTTCGGAAATCAAACAGGAAAGGATGAATCAAGACAACTACTAGGTTATTAGTGATTAGTAATGAAGTGTATTTTGTTTTGTTCTTGGGCAGTAGTTTTGTTAAAGCTTATAGCAATCATGATGCCCATTTTGTTAATTTCCCTATCCTAAGATAAAGAATTGTTGCTAGCATACTTTGTAAAAGTTTGAAATAGACCTCTGACCCAAAACTTATGAATTTTTGTAAACTTCTGGAGGTTGGATGGTCTGGCCGCAACCTCCCCCTTCTCTTTTAATATAAAACAATATTTGTTCTTGTAAAAAAAAATGTTTATTTCAAGATGCTTACCTTTGTGTTAGACCACCGACAAAATTTCTACTTAAGACTAAATGTGACTACTCCCCTCCGGAAATTTAAGTCACTCTAGAAATTTAATATTCCTAAGACAAGTTGTTGAGGCCATTGATTATTTACTTGTAATTTTATATATTCATGATTTTCATGGTGTGGAAT
>SNQJ01S0115614.1:28021-39411 GCA_010110895.2 Picea sitchensis
GCGTTGGCTGGGGCCGTGGATGTTTCCCCGTAGGGGTTTTACCACGTGAAAACATCGGTGTGTTGATCTTTGATCTGGTTATGTGAGTGGTTACTGAAGGTGTTCGTCCTCTGTTGGAATACCTGTGTTGTCGAACATGGAATGGCTGAAAATAAAAGTACATGGATCACTAAAATTCATCTTTCAATATAACATGTCCTATGATGTTTCAAGGGGTGGGTTTCAAGTGTTCGAATCCCTTTTGGAACATCAATATTTATTCCAATCAATGAGTTGGGATATCATAATTGTGAAATTTGATTTATGTACGAAATTGATTTCAATTTTTTAATCACACAATCGATCTCCTGAGTGAGTGATTTATTGTCGATCAGTATATTATGGATGACTGCTAGAGGAAGAGGAGTATTTCATTTCCATTGGGTTCTATGCTACCTGGTTATTCTCTATTCAGGGTTCTCTCATAGTCAATTGGTCCCTTATTGTTATGATTTGTGAACATCTCCATGACCCGTTGTTATAAACAAAGACAAAAATGATGTTTAGTAAACTATGTTTGTTGTGTAACAAAATAAAAATCATGAAGGATTAATGGTAGTTGGGACAATCACAACCTGTGGTGGCTGAAGATCAAGACATTGGAAAAAGAAAAAGAATACTTCCATTGTTAAGAGGCGTCACTTGTATTTGTGATATCATCTTCTTTAGGGAAATGCTTTGGGAACACAAGGATATTCTTCGAAAACATATTGTTTGAAGATTCAGGGTGCCTCCTTCAAATCACCTACATCACCATAGATTATTTACCAATGGGGAACATCTCAAGTACATGCGTGGTGGAGAAAAATGATCCAGAATGAATGGTGAGTTCCATCTAAAATATGAAAAACTTATAGAAATTTTCAAACGAAATATTTTCTTAAAAACGAAAATAGAAAATAGGAGCATATAAGCATAAATGTTTTGGTTGCAAGGTGATATCGGGCATATTTTGGTTGCAAGGTGATACCGGGAAAAATTAATGGTAAACACTATGTTTTTTTATGTTTTGAAACAAAAAAGTTCAAATTAATGGCTAGGTTCTTATTTATCTTGCAATTACAATACTTTTTATGTATTTGTTGGAGTAACAAAATAGTTCAAATCTATAATATTTCTTCATTCTCTTACATAATAAAAAATTGACCGAGAAACGATCTTATTCTTATTTAAGTGATAATAAAATTTGATGAGCATAAATTCATAGTTTGAAAGGTAAATGAAATGACAAATTAATGGTTGATGGGTACTTCACTCTGTTTCAATTTGTGGATTTTTGAAACTCCTTTGAATATTTAAGTCAACTCAAGTCAACTCAAACATCTATATTTGGCACAATTCTCCAATTTGAACATCTCCAACAGAACACTTGGAAATATTACGATGCTGGAATATTTAGAGCTACAATATTTAGATCTGCATCGATGGTCCTTGAAATTTTTATATACGCAATCCACAAACTGTAAAGACTTTACATGTGGTATTGGAGACCAGTGCAATTTGGAATTACAATTCACTGGAAGTGTTGCCTCCTTTGTTTTGTTACTTGATTTTTTTGAACTCTTGAATCAATTGATAGACTTGATGTTATAGGGATGTGGGATAGAATACTTATCACAAGGACTTTTGAAGTTGAACAATCTGGGACATCTAAAAGTAGAGGAACATTATCTAAAATTAGGGACCCAAAAAAAATACTAGGAAGTTCATTCATTTCTAATCACACAAACAACATATTACATAGGTTGAAAAAAACATTAGGTAGGTAGGTCAGTTTTGGGCACACAAGCATATTACATAGATTGTGAGCTAATGAAATAATAGCAATTTTCTCACTTGTGTATAGAAACCCATCTTTGAAATAAGTATTAGATTGATAATGTTGTTTCAACATGATACATCAAGTCTCTTCAGTGGCCATGCACCTCCATAGAGCGTTTCTCTCATATGGATCCCATTAATTCAGTTTTTTCCCAAGTTTGGAGACTCTGGTTGGTGCCTTTTTCCCAAGTCTGGAGACTCTGGTTGGTGCCTTTTTCCCACGTCTAGAGACTCTGGTTGGTTCCTTTTTCCCAAGTTTGAAGACTCTGGTTGGTGCCCAACGAAGGATTTCCTGCAATGTATTCACTTATGAAAACATTTCGATCTGCTAAAAGATAACATTGTTATAGAGATAATTGGCATATCATTGTTAAAGGTAGTGCATAGGTTGTAACATGGCCGACAGTAGTGTGTAGGGTGTAACATGGAGGGTGGTAGGAAGAAACATGTCAATTAGATTGCACCACCTATAATATGTTATCACACCTATAGAATGGTATAATTTTAATATTTGATGATGAAATTCACTAAAACATAACTATGATCCAAGTGGAAAAGTTCTAAATTTCAAACAAAATTTGTTGGAATTTTGAAAAAAAAAATGACCATTTGTCACTTGTTTATTGAAATGGGATTTTTTTCCTTCATTCTTTCTCTGGACACTGACATATTTTAATGATCAGTCATAACAAATTTGAATTGATCGATGATCCTGCTCATTGTGCCCAATATTATTATAATCACATCATACATATTATAGGCTCGCTAGTCTCTTACCTACATTGTGATAGTTCATGTCTGTAGTGTTGAAGTGGGACATCATAGTAATAAGTCTCTATATGTTTTATAATATTGTTTGTTGATAACGAATTGTATTAGACTTGGAGGAATCACAAAATAGTCTCGTAATTAGCAATATGTGATATCATGTTATTGATTAATCTATCCACTCAACTATCTAGTTTCCAATTAGGATTGATCTATCTACACTTTGAATATACTATAGCATACCGATTATTTTGTAGACAAACTTGAAACATTATTTTTTGATATTCTATGTTCACAATGATTGGATCCAAACATGACAAGTCTCTTGATAAGCTTGAAACAATGCAATTCTACAAGATGCGATAGTATCCCAATAAGGTGGGGACTTGATGATGGATCCCCTATTTTTAGAGATGTACGAAGAGGGCTATTGTGGTTTCACGATGTAAATGTATTGAAAAAAAATTTAAGTTAAAGGCATATTTTCCCAATCAAAAGTGTGTGATATTCAAACCTTCACAATGGAAGTAACTACCTTTCTACTAGATAAGGAAAAGTGAAACCTTGGCAATGATCTAGGAGGATCTTCACATGGAAAATTCATACTTTACACACCATGGGATAAATCATTAAAATGTTTGATGATATGTGACAAAGTCTAAAATAAATAATTAATGCTCCCAAATGAATTATTTAAAATGTAAAAATGATTAATACTTTAATGAGTGTGAGAAACTCATGTATTATTCATGCACACTCGAAAAATGATTAATGCTTAAAGTGAGTTTAATAATCTCATGTATTATTCATTTAATTGTAAAAATGGGAAATTGGTTGGGTGAGAAATCCAACTCACAAATTAGTTTCCTAACTTTGAGAGGAAATTAGTTTTATGTGAGAAGCCAACTCATAAATTAGTTTCCTTGTCTTAAGGAGGAAGTTAAGGGTCTCATGAGTTGGTTTGGACTCTTCCTCACTTTATTACAAGTGGATTCCTAGTTTTAAGGAGGAAGTTAAGGGTCTTTCTCATTTTTGTCCTTGAGTGGTTATTAGATCCTAAATTTGTGGATCTTGTCTCCTTGAATCACAGAGTTAAGGAAAACTATATAAACTTCTCATGTAAGCTATGGGAGGAGGCCATGTATGGAGGATTCCTTTATGGAGCACTACCACAGGTTTGTGAGAATCTATCCTTTGTATTGTCAGAAGAGATTGTCTCTTTGAAGGAGATACATGGACACATGCATGTGAGAATCTAGCTCTTTGAATTGTGCATAAGAGCATCTCTTTGATGCTTCCACCTATTGTGGGAATTCTACTGCCACTTGTTGATGTCGAAATTCATACCTTTTCATTGTAAAGGAGAGTATATTTGAAGTAGAGAATGAAGTGGTTCATGGATTTCATGATCCCAGAGACGTAGCCCACACTGGGCGAACTTCGTTAACAACTCGGTGATCTCTTGTTTCATGTTTTCTTATGCATGTTTCGTTTCCGCAAATTATGATTATTCAATGCATTAAGTAATGGAGTATGAGACTAACAGTACATTCACTAAGTTTATTCAATTTCGATACAAGCCTTCATAATCACATATTTTCACCTTTAATGAAATCAAGTTCAATAGATACGCAATTGTAAATCTGACCTTTATTAAGTGGTCTAGAACCAAACCAAGTTGGTATCAGTGTCACCCCGGTTTCAGATCAAGTGGTATCAGAGCAGGATTGATAGGGATTGCAAGTGTTGAAGACATCACTGAAGAGGGAATTCGTTTATTTTGGAGTGTTTCCTGGTAAAATTTAGATTTCTTTCTCAGTATTTACCCATTTACAACAATTTCAATTACATTGGAAACTAGATTCCAAGACGAACCAAAGGGTATTTTTTTTCTCAATATTAATCTCTATTTAGAATATATCCATCCCGTAAGAACCGGATTTTGTACAATCACAGGATATGAAATCAATAAAATGCAGATTGTGGGTAGCACACACAATGGATTTGAGAAAATGATAGGGTGTTGGAAATATCTTCAGAGGCAGATAAAATCCCTCTAAAATTGCACTGAAAGAGAAAACTGCACTGAAACAATTCACCCAAAAAGGGAAAAACGGTCGTTGCAAACTTCATATAGATTCCAAGACCTCTATAGAGAATTTCGAAATGGTAACCTCTTTCAAAGGATTTTATGTTATCTCAAATGGGTATTTTATGGAATTCGATTTTGTTTCTTATTTTATGAGATATCATTGTTTGAAGTCATATACTTCTATAGGCAATATTCTTGTGTGACCCTTGTGTTTCAGGAAGCATTTTCTCCTTCAAAAAGCTAAAAGAGAGAAAGCATTTTATATCAAAAGAAAGATTTGTTCAAGAGATCAAATGGATCTTTGACAAAGTTTAATTTCCTCACTTGTAACAAAATTTATGAAAAGAATTGTAGCTAGATGCAGTTATGGTGCATATAAAGACAAAATCTGCACAACCTTTTGAAGATATCACCTCTTAATTTAATTTTAGAGATATACATAAAGAATTTGGAAGTATTCATTTAATACTTTAACATAGCTTATGCTATTTGAAATGAAATATTGCTTTATGTTATTGTAACAATTTGTTTCCTTAGACCACCCTGAAATTGAATAAGAGGGTCTACAGGACAATTTCTTTGAGTGTAATTTAAGCCATTCAAAGGGTGTTATTTGAAAGGTTGATTAACATCTTTATGTTAGATTCTCCTATTTTTCTCCATTTACAGTTTGGAAGTGCAAATTTGAAGGCATTTGTAGAAGACAACCATGGGTAAGACACAAAAGCAGGAATGGGTCAATGAGCTACAAGAAATTAACCAAAGCATTCAAGTAGAAAATGTTGAGTTGAAGAATATGTTGTGAGATGCAGAAGAAGCGAATCGGATATTGTGACTTCAATTGCAAGCCACAGAAGAAGCTCCAACAAAGTTTCAAAGTGATGAAGGCTTAACAAAGCCACCCCCCACACCTGATTCAGAATTAGTAAATGAGGTAAACAATACTTCTTCAATTTCATGTTCTTCTCATTATGATGATTATTTTGGTGTTTTTGAAAAGCACACTACATGAATTTTCTTGAAGCTAATGAATAAGATGGAGTACAAAGGAAGAGGCCTTGGAGCTAATGGCCAAAGCATTGTGAAGCCCATCCAAGTGGTGGAATTACCTCAGTATGCAAGATTGGGTTATGTTAGAAGGAAGGTTGGAGAATGCTCCAAAACCACAAATGAAAACAACTCCAAAACCACAGAGTCAAGCAAGTTCTCAAATGACAAGTATGACTTAGTGAAGGCTGAGAGAACATCATACCATTCTAACGATCGTGATTGTGAGCCATGAGTATTACAAAGGAGAACTTGAGGCAAGCTCTCTTTGCCAATCCTGCACCAAAGACAACCAAGCAAGGTATAAAAGGCCTCATTATTCCAATGTTCCTTTTGATTATAAGAAAATTGGAAATGTAGAGTAAAGTTTATGGCATAGACAACCATGTACATTTTTCAATTTGAATAATCATGCTACTTCCAAGTGTTGGAAGAGAATGGATTTGTACAAGAAGGTTATGGAAACCAGGAAGAAGCCAAACCATGAAGTCCCTTCTCCATATCAAGAGGAAAATAAGGGCAAGAAAACATGGATAAAGAAGAGCCATTGCACCCATTGCAACAAGGGTGGACATTAGAAAGACACATGTTGGAAAGTCCATTCAGAGTTGTGTCCAAATAAGGACAAGAAAGTTAGACAAGCATCTGTGAAGGAACCAATCGACGAAGCAGCTCGGGAAGGAAGCTAGCTATAGGAAAAGAGATAGCTCGAGAGGGAGAACTTATTTGTCTTTTTCACTGAAAGGATGGGTAAACTTTTTGAATTAGTTGAGAGTGGTTGTTATTGTAAATAATTTATTGCTTCTAAGACCCCATAGCATGGCACATTTGTAAAAGTGATGAGATGTATAACATCACTTATTTATGCAACATAGTGATATTTCAGGCCTTTTGAGATAGCAAAGAAAGGCCCATGGATAACCTTTTTGAGTAACTGATCCATGGGCCTCCAAAATACCTCAAAAAAAATCAAAGTTACAGAATGACGAAATGGACCTAGTGGTGTTGTGTATGCTGAGTTTGAGCCACAGATTAAGCACCTTGGCATGAAAACCAATGTAATCTTTATGCATTTATGGTTTTGTCTTGTTTTTGAAATTTGCAAAAGGATGAATGTATGTTGCAAATTTCGGTGATCTTTGAGTGTTGCAGCAAGGAAACAAGATCTGATTTAATGTAGTAAATTCATTATATAATCCTTTGCATGAAAATCGAGGTGATGCAACATTAATAAGGCCATTATGACACTTCGTCAGAAAGTAGTCATGTTTACAGTTGAAAGTCTCAGAATTGTGAGACAAATATGATGATGATGAGTATGCTTGAATCTGAGAAACAAATTCAAAGAGGACCTTTGCCACTCATTGTGAGAGAGTCCATTTAATGCCACATGATTGTGAGAAATCATCCTTCATTAGAAGAGATCATCTCTTTGTAAAAGAGACATTACCACATGCTTGTGAGAAACAACCCATTTGTATTGTAAAAGGTTGATTAGTCACTCTTAAGTGATGATGAGAGTGAGAGGCATGTGTCTTATGCATAAACCATTGTAATGGGTCTTGTAGCCACTTTGGAGTGAGAGGCATTGTCTTTCCTAGGCCTATTTTGGCAACAGTGTAATGGGTCTTGTAACCACTTTTGAGTGAGAGGCATTGCCTTTCCTAGACCTGTTTTGACAATCATAGTAAACTTGTCCATGAGTTTTGTACAAACTCTTGGCAAGTATGGCATTTCTTTGAAATTAGGATCATGTATGCTCAACTACAGATTTGCATTGATGCAAGTGTCGACTTGGACATCCTCATCCCAAAGTACAAAGGTGAAGGAGAAGAAGGGTGTGTTGATGATTAAAAACGTCAACGTAGTTTCACCCCGCAAAGTGTTGCTAAAGCCTACTATTATAAAACTAAATATTACTAGTAGGTGGGACCCCTTGAACTATTGGAGATCAGATATTTTCATTTTTTATGTTGTGGTGATGTGCGACACAGCTTACATGGTTGATGAAGATCTTGTTGATTATTGGTTATGATTTGAGCTTATGTATCATTGACTCCTTATGTTACTACAACCTATACTATTCACTAATATCATTGCTATCCGTTCTTCTCACACCTACACAACAAACATGTTGGTGAAATTATATGAAAGGTAGTTTTGAGAAAGGAAAAATATTATAACGAATGCAAGGAAAAGGGACCTATTTCTACAATACCACATGCGAATGATTTGAAGGAAATGAGAAACAATTGCAAGGGAAAGATTTTAAAGCTATCCTAACTATACTACATGCATGAAAATACTTGATGATTATAGTTAAACCCTAGCTAGCAAGAAAATGGATATGAAATTTTGATTGGGTTATGTGGTTAGTACGCATATGGTATGAAATGTTGATGGTGCATTTGGCAAGTTAATGGTGCTATTGGTTATGCGAATGGTTGAATTATATGGGATTCGAATTATGTTATGGCATAAGTCGTGCTATTGGATTTTAATATGGTGATGTTTTCGATACATGGTTTGATTGATAGTTAATGAAGAATGTGTTGGCATGTACTGATGAATTAATGCATTGAGGATGGAGGTGACATGCATTTACTGCACATCACCTTTACCCCTCCTATTATCCGCCACCCTAGTCGGGCTATTGTTCGATCTTGTTGTTGGGGTTATGCTCTGAATTTTTAGCAGGGAGAAATTATTCGGCCAGCTCTCGTTTTAAGGATTTTGATTACAGGTATGTCTTTTTTGGCCATTCGTGATTCTACTCTGGTTATGAAATGATTATTGGCTCAGGTGTATGGGTCTTTGTTTTCCTAAGTGTTGCAACTGTGTGAAATTTGGGTTCTTGGAATGAAGAGTGGATTGTTCTTCCTGGGTGATATCTCTTTGTTATCACTATTGGTTTAGTTGGAATGTTTTTGTTTAGTCTTGGGTGGATAGCTATCTTCACACACTGTCACTAAATCTAGTCTCTGGCTTTTCATGGGTTTAATGGTCGAAGGTTTTCTATGCCACTATGTTTTGATCACCTTGGGATTGGTTGATTTCATTGCTAAGGGTCACGAAATGGGTTCTCCTGTTCTTGCTTGACCCTGTCTTCACCTCCATGATGTGGTTATCTAATCGAAGAGCACGAGGTTTATACCCTACATGTGTTAGCTAACCTTTCTAGGCAAAACTAGAGCCCTACCTTTTGGTTGTGGCCCACTGTCATGAATTTGTTACCTGACCCTGAATGGGTCTCTCTGTGTATACATCATTAGCCTCGAGTTTTCACCATTATAAGAGTGGCTCTGCTCTCCCTCGGTTGGCTACGAAACAAACCTTGGCCCTCCTATTTGAAGATTGATGGAGAAGACCAGCCCGGCCTCTTGGGTTTACTACTTGGTTATGGTTGTCAATTAGGTTAAGCACAGTCTTGACTAGTTGGCTATGTGATAGTCGGGTTGGTGATAGTCACAAACTCTATTATAACAGTGGCAAAGCCTACATTTCCAATTGCACTTTCAAAATACACAACTACGCTCTTTATGATAATAGCTTAGTATTGTTAATGGAGAAGGCCTCTCACCCATTTCAAATTAATGCATGGGTATGCGTAATTTCCACAGCTTGTTAGGTTGATTGATTTTTAAGACAATGGCGAATTGTTTGGTTGATACAGTGATCTAAAAATGAAGAAGACTTGTAATCTTGAAAATATTTGCAAGTTGAATTTTATGTGTTAAAAGAAAATGGATCAACTTTGCAACACATCATTAATAGGATTTACTCATTTAAGATGCATATAAACAACAGCATAATCAATGAACATAAACACATAACACAACAAATGATAAAGGAGTTCACCCCTCTCTTGGGCTACATCTCCTGGTCCAGCTTCCAATGGATCATTAGTATTATTTTCTCAAAGTGCTCAAAAACATGCTTTACAATGCTCAAATTGACCAACAAACTGCTCCAATGGCTTCTGAGCATCCAAAAACCCCTAGCTAGGATTTTTTGGCACCTCGTTTGGCCAAAAAACGAAGAAGTTAGGCTTCCTGGAAGTCCCCCCTTCAAGCTTGTTGTCTCTGCATCTACAAATTGCACCCTTGTACATTCAACCTAGAACACATGCTTATTTAAGTGCAAAAACCTGGCACCAAACGCAATTATGCCAACAGTGCGAACTGTAGGGCGGTTATGGGCGTGCCAGCCGCTAACCGCCAAACTCGTGGGCACATGGGTTCATGTGACCTTGCACAAATACAAAAGGGCTAAGTTTTTAAAACCAACTTCCCCGCACGCTCCGTGGCAAGGTCACATGCCATGGGTCATGTGACCATAGGCTTAACCATTTGCAATATGTAAACCCACGCGCATTTGGAACTGTGGTCATATGTGAAACTGGGGGCTGGGCTCCGTTTGTAGTACAAAATCCCGCGCAAACGATATGGTAATGGTCATATGTTTAAAACAATAGAACCATGGGTCGGGGCTAAGCCCCGGCCCGACCCCCCGCCATATAAAACATTACATTAATTCAAATAGATTGTAACCCGTATACATTACAAGGAACAATGTGTGGTATGTTGGTTATGCGGCCAATGCTAAAGCGCTACACGTGCATGGAGGTCCAGGGTTTGAATCCGGTGGACTCCATATAATTTTGGAACAACAACCAATACAATGGTGCCACATGGCAGCCCATGACTGGGCCACGTGGCACCACACCATTTACCAAAATGATGCCACGTGTCGCATTGCGATTCAACCACATCTGCCAATAGATGACTACCACATCACCAGCTACCTTGTCAGCATACTTCATGCCACGTCACCTGTATGGCCTCTACCACGTCAGCCTGTACGGAATGTACAGGCAGCATCCTTTTTTTNTTTACATGTTTGACAATTCGAAAAGATCACGATATCTCTTTCTCCCGACATCCGTTTGAACCCAAATGAGTTGCGTTGGGTTCACAACAACGAGGCTTACGCTCTTGTTCGATTTGAAGTGATTCTGAGCACTTTGAATTTTTGAGAAAAAATTGATCTCCTGATCACACCTCCCCATTGGGAAGCTTTTGGACCTCCAAAAGACTATATTCAGTCTATGTGAAGATGAGGGTATAGTTCCCTCAGCCTTCCAACCTCAATCCACTTGGCTTTGCTTGGATTGGTACCTTTAAGAAGAACTCGAAGATACTCCACATTTTCTCATTTTGAAGTTCGCATTCTCCTGTCAAGGATTGTGTCTTCATGCATTTCTGTAAGATATTCTGGGGAAAAATCATCTATAGAAGGAATTTGAACATGCTCTCCATGATCATAAATCAACGGAGGCTCATATAATTTCAAATTCTCAACATTAACAATTGCATACATTTTCATATAAGGAGGCAAATCTAAACGAAAAGCATTGTTACCAATCTTGTCGATAATTTTGAAAGGACCATATCGAATTGGTTTCAATTTTTTACCTTCTCCTTTAAGTCTCTCCTTACTGATGTGAAGCCAAACTTCATCTCCAACTTGGAAACTGTGATCAACACGATGCTTGTCATGTCTTGTTTTGTACTTGGCTTGACTCTTTTCCAACTGCTCTTGCACCACTTGATGTATCGACTGA
>SNQJ01S0115615.1:7893-28011 GCA_010110895.2 Picea sitchensis
GGATCAATTTAATCCTTTATACTCGATATCAAATCTCTTTTACTTCATAGAGACCAGATTCCGTGGAGGCGCTTCCTTCAAGCCATTTCACATGACCGTGCATTACGGAATCACTGGCTCGGCAATTTCGGCAACGCATTACACTCTGCAATGTCAAACCTCTTTACCATATGACCAATGGAGGTGACCTCACACTTTAGGCAATTAGACGAAATGAGTGTTTGAGCACTTCTCAGTTCAACGCCCACGATTCATCCTCCTGACGAGATAGACGATTGACGGGGTTTCAACGTTTAGACATTCAAGTCTTCGTGACTTCACACTTTACTAAACTCAGGATCACGAAATCGCCGAAACAATCAGATGGCTCAAATTCCCCACTGAGATGGACGGTTGACGGGGTTTCGACGTTTTAGGCATTCAAATCTTCGTGACTTCCACTTTCAGAATTCTCGATCACGAAATTGTCGGTCAGATCGGACGTGTCATATTCTCCACGAAGATGGACGGTCGTCGGTTCTTTGGTGTTTTTCTCATCGGGTCTCATGACCTCCAACAACTCGAAAATATCGATTAGGATATCGCTGAAATGATCAGACGACTCACATTTGTTTTGCGAAGACAGATCAACGGTTTATATTTGATCCTTACATTTCTTAATCCGATGGCCAGGGCTTAATCAAGCGTTGAGATGGATGGCTGTTGGGATTTCGAAACATTGGGCGAGTGCTGTGGTGAGAACTCCCGGTATGGAATCGTCGAAACGATCGGATGGTTCGAGTTTTATTTTACGGAAATAGATCGACGGTCCATAGCCTTGGTGATCCGACGACTGACGGGGTTTTAGCATTCCTGTGATAAAGGGGGTTCGATGCTCCAACTCCTGGTATCTAAAATGTCGCTCTTGTCGGATCGACGATCCACGTCGCTCCTCCTTTGCTTTGAATCTAACGGTCCACGTCGCTCCTCCTCCTGAACTTTTGGAGCTTTGTATTTCGGGGTTTTGAACAAACCTCATCGTTGATCTTATGCCACACTTATCCTATCCTTCCACTTTGATATGATCCGACGACTGTTGAGGCTCTTGAAGTAGATCAATGGTCGACAACTTCCTCCATGCATCTATGCTGGATCTAACGACCCATGGCTATTTGTTCCTGTTGTCTCCAGTAATCTCTACCATCCATCGAGATTATCGACGACTCTTTTCTCTGAACTTGACACTAGCCCTTCTGAGCTTAACTTGACTCTCGTCCTTCATCTGAGCTCTTTCAAGCCTCTATCCCTCCTGAGCTTGATTCATAGGAACATTGTTGATCCTATTGTGATCAACGATAATCATGAATTTCTTCTGCTACTTGATATACTGTGCAATGCACTCTTCTTGTTCGCTCTTCCTCCTGATCTTGCGCTATCGTCCTCTTCACATTGTTTGACATCTTCTGCTTAACTGATATGCTTTTTGACATCAATGAAAATCTCAACTATGGTAATTCATCATTAACGATAGATCATCAATTCGACTGTTGACATCAATGACAATCTGTCCAACACAATGCTCCTTAGTAAATGGCATAATTAATCTTCAGGGGTACAGATACCCTTCAAAAACATGTTCGAAAACTATCCCTAAACTTACAACACGTCAAATATCTCTGATAAGTCATCCATCCCAAACTCAAGTTATCACTAAAGACTGAAGTTAAAAAACATAATTCAAAGATTCAACTAACAAGTTGTCCATAAACTCTAGCTCTACAATCATACCTTCTTGCAAAGATATGGCTTCCTTAGACAACTTGTCTGCTTGAGAATTTTCTTCTCTATAAGTATGGGTGAAGAAGGTGACTTCCAAGTGATTTCTTGCCTCCAAGATTATATTCATTATAGGTTTTAAAGAAAAAAATTCAATTTTTCTTCTTACATTGTCCCAATCAATAACTAACTTTTAGTCCCCTAGAACTTGAAGCTTTCCAATTCCCTTATCTACAACTATTTTTAATAGAATCCAAATTACAAATAAATCAACTTATTATTTGAGCCAATACTAACATCATATTTTAAAAATAACTCGTGACTAGAATTAAAAAAAGAAGAGCATCAACACCACAATGGGATCCTTGGCTTGCCTCATCAAAGAATCCCCAATAATAACAACCTCTTTAGGATTCGAGCAACTTTTTCAAAATGAGGCTTCCTACTCCATCAAAAGAAACCTCGATCATATGATCCACTCGATCAGGTGAAAACTCCTTCAAAAATGATTTTATTTCTTGACAACTAAAAGCCCTAGAGCACAAATCAAGTCAATGCTCTATAATAGAACAAAGACCTGTCATAATACCAATTTTGAAAACAATCAAGCAAAGTGGCTTTATCCCACTTATAGACACCATTCATACCATTTATGCCTTGAAGAGCTTCTTTCCATACCGAAATTGAAAAAGGGAAATGAATGAAGAGATGATTAACTTATTCATTGTTGGATTTGCAAAAGATACACCAACTATGGCCTTGCCAACTACGTTTTATCCATTATCCCAAGTCAGAATCTTGTTTGCCAAAGATAGATAAATGAATATTCTATTTTTCAAAGGGATATCTAGTTTCCAAACTGCCTTCCACCACCGAGATTTACCCCCTGTCACTTCTTCTTCTATGCTTGCTTGATAGCCTATATTTGTAGTCACAACTCGTGATTCTTTATTTTTAGACCATTTGAGTTCATCTTCATGATTTGCATTCTTGATGGCACTATGTTTTAATAATAACACATATTGATCCAATTCATCAACCTTAAGCCCTTCTAGACATAAAAAGGCAGTTGATTTCCAATCCTAACTCCATCCCAGACTTAAACTTGCAACTCTCTGTAGGTTTTGAATACCTAGATCATGTAATTTGAGAAGTAAAGGAGGAGAAAGCCTAAAATTTCCATAGCACCTTGTCCAAGGGTCCTCACCAACCCTTCGTTTTTTACCATTCCCAATATCCCAAGAAATCCATTTTCTCACTAAAGGAGCAACTTTGATCATGACTTTCCAAACATTTGATGGTCCCTTATCCTCTATCCTTTATATCATTAGCCAATCTTCCATAGATCTGCCTCTTAAATATTTATGGTTCATAAGTCTTCCCCATAAACCATCATTGAAAGGAAGTCTCCAAAGACTTTTCATAGCTAAGGCTTGACTAAAAACATAGATATTTTTGAGTCCTCAACCTCCATCTTCTTTTGGCTTAGCAATGTTTGACCACTTTACCAAGGGTATTCGTTCATAAGGCTTCCTCCCAATCCACACCTTTTTCCGAATTTTGTGAAGAATTTCTTTAGGGATATAAGCAATGTACATCCATTACACCGGTATACTTTCAAGCACTGATTTAACCAAGACCAATCTTCCACCCCTGGAAATCCATCTATAACACCATAAATCCTTGCTTCTATTTTATTATATAACCATATCTAGTCCCCATACATATACTTGTTGGGTTTTAACTAAAACCCATATATTTAACTCCTTTATCCAAAGTGCCACTCTGTATAGGGAAGATTTAAATCCATTTTCTTTCCACTCCTTATAATGTCCTATGGATCATCAAAGATTTACCCATGTTCACTTCCATTCCTATGGTATTGTGACAAGTCTCTAAAATTTTCTTCCAATGAACNAAATCCATTTTCTCACTAAAGGAGCAACTTTGATCATGACTTTCCAAACATTTGATGGTCCCTTATCCTCTATCCTTTATATCATTAGCCAATCTTCCATAGATCTGCCTCTTAAATATTTATGGTTCATAAGTCTTCCCCATAAACCATCATTGAAAGGAAGTCTCCAAAGACTTTTCATAGCTAAGGCTTGACTAAAAACATAGATATTTTTGAGTCCTCAACCTCCATCTTCTTTTGGCTTAGCAATGTTTGACCACTTTACCAAGGGTATTCGTTCATAAGGCTTCCTCCCAATCCACACCTTTTTCCGAATTTTGTGAAGAATTTCTTTAGGGATATAAGCAATGTACATCCATTACACCGGTATACTTTCAAGCACTGATTTAACCAAGACCAATCTTCCACCCCTGGAAATCCATCTATAACACCATAAATCCTTGCTTCTATTTTATTATATAACCATATCTAGTCCCCATACATATACTTGTTGGGTTTTAACTAAAACCCATATATTTAACTCCTTTATCCAAAGTGCCACTCTGTATAGGGAAGATTTAAATCCATTTTCTTTCCACTCCTTATAATGTCCTATGGATCATCAAAGATTTACCCATGTTCACTTCCATTCCTATGGTATTGTGACAAGTCTCTAAAATTTTCTTCCAATGAACGAGTTCATTTATGGAACCATGAAAAAAAGCAAGATCGTCCATAAAGAGCATGTGAGAGAGGAACAATGAGTTTGACATCTTGAAGCCTCTAAATCTTCCTTCCCTTTACCTTGGAAATCAACCTACTAAGTCCTTTGATCACTAGAAGGAAAATGAAAGGGGATAACAAACATCCTTGTTTAAGCGCTTGAGATGTCAGAAAAAAAATCTTAGGGAGACCTATAGATTAAAATAGTGGAAGTGGCTATTGAGATACACCCCATTATCCAATTAACTAAAGGTAGATTCATACCAATTTGTAATAGTAACAACCTAATATACAACTAGCTAGCTTTATCAAAAGTTTTTTTTAAATCAATTGTTATGACAATAAGTGGCTATGATGAGGAATTGATCAAATTAAGTCTTTATTGAGATGGACATACAACATCAAGGATTTATCAATTAAAAAAAAAACAAAATGCTAAATTAAAACTATCTTGGATCATATGCCTTTGAGCTTATTTACAATCATTTTGGAAATAAGCTTATAAATCAAACCCACACACTAAGTTAATGCATGAGATTCCCTTGTTTGAATGGCAAATAACCATTTTACATAATGATTTTACTACTTAATTAATAAATTAATAAATGAATAACAATAACATTTTATGGTTATAAAACATTAAACATACAAAACATTAAACATCTCCCTATCTACACTATACAACACCTTACTTTCTCTATAAATAATTATATTTGAACAATTTCGGACACTTTTTTAAAAATACCTTTATATTTAAACTAAAATTGCTGAGAGAACTTCAAACACAACATTACTAAGTGTGATTGCTTTAAGGATTTTATAACAACCCATTAGGCACGTGTGAGCTAGGGTTTGATAATAGCAACAGAAGTCCATGGTACAAAGGATGAATCTGACATCTTCTATTAAAGAGTGCGCCCAGTTTGATAATAGCAGCAAAAGTCCATGGTACAAAGGATGAATTTGACGGGTCTTCTATTAAAGAGTGCGCCCAAAAATCAAGCACTCCCCCAAGTCATTGTCCACCCTACCTTTAAATCCTATTATATGAAATTTTAAAAAATAATAACAAAAAGTTTGAGATTTTATTATCGCTTTTTTTGTCCCAGGAAAAATTAGCTCGAAATTTATATAAGTATAAACTCATTTACAGTGAATGCCAACCAGCTGTGGCAAGTTCCAGCACAATACCAAGTTCTGAAAACAAAAATAGATTTTATTATCGCTTGAGATCTTGTATGGACAAGATTGAAAAGGGTCATATTTTATCTACTAACATCGTGATTGCTATGTGATTAACTTCACAAAAATTCTAGAAATATAGTTTTGTCCATCAATTATGTAGGCGGTCTTAAGATATATAATATTTTGTCCATCATTTGTGCAGGCTTAATATATATAATCTATATGCTTATCATTTATATGGATGGTGATAAACTATAATGCATGATGTGTAGATTTAGAATTAGATGTTTTTAGTTGGTTGTCTTTTTTTATTTTATTTTCCTCATTAAACGAGGTTTCAATCATTGTACTTTTTTCTGTTTTCTTGGCTATTTTGGATAGGCAAAATTTGTTTTAGATTCGTGGGTTTAATTTTTTTACCAAATCACTAAATGGCATGGATTTTCATTCAACTTCTCTTTACTATGAGTGCCTTCCTTATGTAAAAATAGACAAGTCAAACTTTTTATCATTAAATTAGATTATGAGTAGGTATGCTTTCAAAGGAAACACAATTCTTTTTCTTAGATTTAGGGGAATTAATAATTAGTCAGGGTTATTGGGCAAGGCCCAAGTTCAAATCTGGTTGGATGCCACTATAAACCCTAGGCTTGCACCAACAACCCGCAAGCCAATCTCACTCAAGACGGGTGCCTATCCTTCTAGCCTTATCACAACGAGCGAATGCCTCATCAAAAATTTGAACCTGGGCAGGGAGAGTGCAAGACCTATCTCCCAACCATCTCGTCAAACCACCTCAACCTAAAGGAAACATAATTCTACTATATCCTTTCCCTATGGTGCAAAGGGGTTTCTAGGCTTGAATTTTCATGCTTGACATTGCTATCATTGTTAATGCTTGAAGGGATTTTCTTCAATATTAAATTAGGTTCCCTACAAGTGTTATGCAACTCATCCATACTTTCCTAAGGGCCTTTTTCTCTTGGATGATGTGGAATGTTATATTGTCTATGTTTGTTTCCAAACTGGCATGTGAAGATCAACTAGTATCATAGTGCCATAGATTTGGTATTTAGAGCTTGAATTGATACAATAAGCAAGGATTTCATAGCATGTCTAAAGCAAAGTCACCTTATTTAAGATGTTTGACATAAGTAATTGTTCATTTTTGAACCTCTTGATTTTGTTTTGAATGGCTTGAATACGGTTAAGAGTGGATTCCATCATTTTCTCCAACTTATCCAACACATGGGTAGATGCATTTGGATCAAAACCCATTATTAAGAATATGTCCATATAAATGAATTCCTCAAGCCAAGTTAACATTGTATCTATTTTGTTTCCATGGTTTTGGAGGATCTCCTCATGTTGCTCCATGTTCCATTATATTAACTTGTTTATGATGTTAAATATTAGGGCCCTTTATTGTCATGTTGGAGTTTGGACATGTAGTCAACACGAGGAAGGGAGATTTTCCTACTTCACCCTACAAGTGGGTTGGGTGAATCATGAGTAGGATTCATCAACATGGTGATCCACATACTCCACGAATGATATAATAGAAAAGCACTGACAACTCTATAAAAATGGAAAAATAAAAAGGACTTTCAACAAGGGGACTCCCAGAAACTTATGGAAAAGTTTCCAGATAATAAAATCTTTGCAACAAAGCTTGGAAAACTATAAAACTCATAAATAAAAAAGGACACATAAGACACCCTACAACCGACCCAAACTAGGAGAAAGAATCCCCAATGGAGTCACCAATTCTGATGAAGGGATTTCCCCCCCATGACCTTGAGTCAAGTCACAACAGAGCAAGATCGAATTCATAGGACAAAACCAAACCCTATCTATAACAATGCATAAAAGAAATAACTACTTTTATAAGGAGAGAGATAAAGAAAGAAGGGAATGCCTCACACCTTAAATCCTTCGTTCAATGTCGATCCTCGCTCTTGCTTCTTGAAGCACTTCTGATCTCTATTGGAACTAGCCTGCAATAGGAAACAAAGAATATGCTACTACAAGGTAGTTATACATTCAAATAACATATATCATGTGCATAGATTCAAATACATATGAAAGACATTAACATATACCATTGCAATGAACCAATAAACACACAATAGGAGGGAAAGACAACTCTTCTATTAACAACAATGTGAGAAAGGTAGTTACAACTTGATTCAGCCTTNATATCATGTGCATAGATTCAAATACATATGAAAGACATTAACATATACCATTGCAATGAACCAATAAACACACAATAGGAGGGAAAGACAACTCTTCTATTAACAACAATGTGAGAAAGGTAGTTACAACTTGATTCAGCCTTCAGTACTAGTTCATAGCCAATTGCCCTAGGTTCCTCCAGAGACCTTCAAGCATCAACTCAACGGTGAGGCTCTTCCTTGGATAACTTGAAAGGGATAGGAACACACCCTGTAGTTATATAGAGAAAGGAAGGAAGACCAGAAAAAGAGTTTCCAGGTATGCGATGCTACTAAGAGAATAAGGGATTAGGGAAGCTTGCTAAAATTTTGCCAGCATGATCTTGCACCTTAGTTCTTCCTTCTCATCCATGAACCCAGTGGTGCATTTATACCATCCTTGAGAGGTTAAAGAGGTTGAATTTTGTTTGGTACAAGCTTAGGGAGGTTGGGAAATGAGCCCAACCGAAATCCCTGCCTGAAAAAGTGGAATTATTTTATTTTTTCCATTTTTTGAGGGCATCCGTGGGTTGAAAGCTAGCAAGGAACGCATGTCCACATGTTGCACAAAGGAAACCCGTAGATATAAGCAAAAATCAAGTTTTTTAGGTGACTTTGATGAGGGAAGATGGGATTTTGATTAGTAATATAGGGAAAGGGTTGGGCCATGTCACAAATGCATATGTGTAGCAATTTGTACTATAACAATATGTGATACGAGTTGTATTTGTCCAACTATTTGCAAATGATATTGTTCCCTCCCCTATGATCAAAGAACTATAATGGGTGAAGCAATATACTTGGGTGGTCTCCCACTTAGAGGAATGATACACGTTTGAAGCTCTATTGATCTTGGGTCCATTATTGGAAGTACAGGGATTGGGATAAATATCTTATCATGTTCCACCCTTAAACATTACTACACCAATGAAGAAAGGAGTTTTTTGAATTTGGATGCCCAAACTAAAAGCTAAACCATAAACCTCAATTATATACATGTTCTCTTGTTTTTTTCCAACCTTTATCATGTAATGTCCCCCACCTCTTGATGAGGAGGTTTAGAGAGACTCGGTAGTCTAGTTGTCCCCACTAGAATATAGTCTCATGCGTCATGGGGACAAAGTCAACCCAAAGCCATTACCTAAGCACAACGTTATATTATTAAGTTGACTTTGGGAGGAAAAGGTAACTAAAAGAAAGAAAAGAGCATGTGTGGAAAATCTAGGAGTTAACCCTAGGGCTAACTAACTCAACAAAGAAATAGATCTAGAGTATAAAAGAAAGGAAGGGCGCACTTCTCACTCATTTTGGATTATTATTACATTTTGCATTTGGCCTCTTGAGCACAAAAGAGTTTTGGGGGTTTTGAGACTACAAACCCTAGAGATCAACTCAATGGTGAAATATCCCACCTCTCTTGATCCAAGCTTGGTCTCAGGGATGAAATAATCCTCCCACATGATTCTACAACAACTATAGGTAATATCAAGCATTCAGGGAAGTAACAATGCACAACCTAGGGGGTTTCCATCAAGGAGGACGCACCATTGAAGGAAGAAGAGTTCGATCCAGGAGACAAAGGAGGCTTTTGGACTTTTGGACATTTGGGTTTTCTCTGTAGGGCCTCAACCATCATTTCTAGCATATTTGGAGAGAGGTTTACTTTCCATTTGATTTATTGGAGCTTGGAAAGAGTTGGAGAGAAGGAGGGTGCACTACAGAAAGGGGTTTCATTAGTTTGGAGGAGCATATTTTCACTATTCAGCTAGAGACTTCACCAGAGGGTTTGTCCTGCCTCAATCTACATTCCCAGCCAGTTTCATAGAATTTGGAGGCTCCTAACAGTAAGGCCGAATTATTGGGTCTCTGCAGTCATCCAGGAGGGCACAACCCGGTTTGGGGTTTCATTTATAGGAGGAGAAGATCTCTATCTTTCAACCTGAGACTTTAGGAGGGGGTTTGTCTTTCCTCGATATACTATTCCATCCAGTTTCAGAGAATTTTGAGGCTTCCAGCAGCAGGGCCAAAATATTGAGTTTATTTAGCCATCTAGAAGGGTGCAACTCAGCCAGGGGGGTTTGGATCTGAACCTTGGAGGGAAAGAAATTAATCTTGTATCTTGCATCAGCTTATTATCTTGCCTTTGGAGGCTTATATCTTCAGTCTTGAGCATTTTGTAGCAACTCTTATTCCAGTTGGAGGATTTTATTGGCATTCTTCCAGATCTGCAGATCTATTGTATCAGGTTCTCTATATTATCTAAATAAATTTTAGATCTGAGTTATTTGGTTCCATATTGGTGTCTCTTGTTATATCTTTTCTTTCTTTATGATATATCTTCATATCCATATCTACATGCTTTAATATCAAACACATAAACCCTAATGCGCAACTTCATGAGCAAACCTGAAAACACACATCCAAACAATAGTAAACAGTGAATAGTTAGTGTTTCCAGTGAAAAATTTGGCTTGGGAACATTAAAGTGGTATCATAGCGTTGATCCTCCCATCCAGTGGGGATTAGAAAATGCATAAGTTTAGTGGTATCTATATGGGCAGGCACAAAAAGCAGACTGGTGAACTTGAGGCATAAATGGAAGGTTCAGAGGAGGACAGTGAGCCACAAGTTCTAGCAAGTTTTGCAAAAGAGTTACAACAATCCATACGTCAGACAGAAAGTGCACTAGTGCACCATCTACAGGAGAACCAGGAGGAAATCCGAAGGGGACATTTTGAGATGAGGGAGACCTTGGAGAGAGTAAATTCCAACCAGGATAAGATTGCGCAAGTCCTATTATAGATGACCCATGCAGGAAAGAGGCCAGAAACCTATGCAAACAAGTAATCCAACAAGTCTCATGGGGAAACTAGGCCTCATTAGGAACAAAGCCTTCACTACCATACCGAGGGACAAAGTTATGGAGGAGGGGTTCCTAAGGGGCTAAAACACAATAGAAATACCCGTAGACCCTACCTAACTACATTTTTGGATAACCAACCACAACACAACTATCATGATGAAATTGAGGACAATTTTGAGCAGTATGTCAGGGAATATAACTCATTGAGTGAAGGATTCCAAAGAAAATTCACACTGGATCATTATTATGGGATCAAATTCATCGGTAATCCCAAACAATATCACCAGAACAACTATGAATTGGAGCACAGGGTAGACAAGATGGAAATCCCATACTTTGATGGGTCTTCCAAGGTGATTGTGCAAGCTTGGGTGCAGAAACTTGATACATACCTACAACTTAACCCAATGAGAGAGATGGATTCCATCACGTTTTCCACCATGTACTTGGAGGGCAGAGCTCATGACTGGTGGTACCATCGGTTAACTACACTGGGCCACAAGCAGATTGTCAGGCTGCTAAATTGAAGATTTGAATGACCTGAAACACTAAATTGTCAAACTAGGGTTGGTAAACTTTGAGCTGCTACACTGTATGTGTGGGTAAGGCTCTAATCTTTATCTGAATGCTATCCTCAGAAGAAAACACAAACTCACTCTGAGAACTTGAATCTTAATGACTATCTTGAAACTTAGCATTTCCTATCTAAGTCATCCACAGAAAACAGTCATATGCTTAAATGCTGGTGCTTCTATTTCTATCCAAAAGTGTGATTTCACAAGATTATTCCACCACTACTTTTAATCATCTATCATCACCATTTCTATCTAAGCCATGACAGAAAGAGTACTTCCGAAAATGCATTTAATCTGAACATTGCAAATGAATCTAAATATGTCTAGAGGAAAACAGAGAAACACCCTACTTACCCTACTGGTACTAAAAGCTTCCTCTAATTTAACTACAATCTAACTATCTTAACTAAGCAGGGTAACTAACTATCTAACAAAGCAAAGTTCATTCCAATTCTAAGTTATGTTCGAATTGAAAACTAGAAACTAATCAAACTTAGTTCATGTTCTAAACCCTACATGCATCAGTCATGCATTCAATACTCATCAACGTAAAAGATAACAGTATGCGGGAAACGATTCTGTTGAAGAACGATTAAACACGATTATGAACCAGTTAATCTTTAAACTTTAAACTATCCTATATGCAAATTCCAAAACACTGAAATGAACTAGATCTAAGACAGAGTAACACAGCGACTTGAACCTGTTTGGCGGGCCCAACCAAAAGGTACAAACGTTGAAAGAAGCAACCAGAACTACTCAATCATGCTACGCAAACATTGTATAAACTTCACGTTCCATTTACTCAAAGAAAACAACTCAAATCGTATGACAGTGCAATAACATAACGCAACAACAATTTGTATTCATAAATGTGTTTCATAACCTAACATAATCCAACCGGTTCTTAGGAGTGATCTACTGTTTATATCTAGATCCTCCTTCATAACAGTCTAAAGAAAAAAAAATACATAAAGACAAACGGATCCCCAATCCAAAAATAGCTTGGAATCAAGTTTAAAACGGTCTTCACATCTTCGTGACACGTAGTGTCACGAAGTGTGAACGATGAAGAATTAACGACTCAGTTTTATCATTATGCCTTCAATCATCCTGTGAGCGATAACTCCATCTGTCATGTGAATCTCTCTGTCTCCCATTCTGACCATAACACACAGATCTTGAGCGGATTCATTGGTATCTCCATGGGGTACGAGTCGGTACCTGGTACTGACAATCCTGTTCCAAAAATAGAAGTGGTACCTAACCCAAGTGACATTAGTTCCAATATCAATTTAAAGCATCAAAATGCATAAAAATAGCTTGAAATGTAAAGATACCTTAAGTAGCCCCATTGAGTGGTAGGGGGATGTCAATTATGTCAAAACAAGGCCAAAAGGGGTGGTACTGGGTATAGAAATGGAGGTCTTTGGAATATAATATAGGCAAAAACATGATTAAAACTGGAGACCAACACAGATCACTGCTTACAAAAAGGCTTATTGACAAGTTTGACCAGGGGGATCCAGAGCTACATTTTAGGGAACTCACCCAACTCATATAGAAAGGGTCACTAGAGGTATATATACAGGAGTTTTAGAGGATAAAAATTATGGTGTAGGATGTGTCTCAAGCGAGACTTATGATGCTCTTCACAGAGGGGTTGATGGAACCCTTAAGGGGTTGGGTCAAGGATTTCAATCCTAGCAAATTACAGGATGCCTATGGAACACTAGGGAATTGGGATAAAAAACAAAGACTAGATGTACCCCTAGACCTACTCTAAACCCAGGGGGAAGAGACCAAAGACCTCCCATGAACCAAGGGGGAAGATACCAAAGGGGGTTTGACCGAGGAAGGGGTAGAATGGATGATACCACTAGGAGGGGATTAAGAAGGAATCAATTGTGCTTTACTTGCAAAGAGCCTTGGGATCCAACACACAAATGCATGGAAAAATTCAAGGCCTACTACATCGAAGGGGTTTCAGATGATGAGTAGGAGGAAGGTTTCGATGATCTACAAAACATGGAGGTAGATCCTATCAAAAATGAAGAAGAGGAGGATGCAAGTCACAACCTGGTAGAAAATGAGAAGGTGACAATAGCATCAATTAGTGGGGTACCCAAATTCAACACCTTCAAGATGAGAGGGGTGTTACAGGGGAAAAAAGTTTCAGTTCTCATTGATGGGGGTGCTTCACACAACTTCATTGATTCATCCCTACTACAAAGAAGACACATACCTATAGTTGAATTTGAAGGTTTTCGTGTGGAGGTAGCATGGGGGTGCACTATGCCTTGTGACATGTATGTTCTGGGAACGAAGCTTACATTTGGCATACATGATTTGGCACAAGATTTCTATGGAATGGACCTTACAGACACTAATATCATCCTTGGAGTTCAATGGCTTAGTACGTTGGGGCCAATCACTACCATCTACAAGACCATGGAGATGTCTTTCACGGAGGAAAATGGGAAAAAGGTGGTTCTCAGGGGCATGACAGGAAACACACCTAGAGTGGTGACAACAAAGCGCATGGAGGCCATTTTCAGGAGGGAAGACATTGCATATGCAACATAATGTAGAATATCGGTCTGGGTGGATAAGAAAGGTTCCGCTCACTACTCACTAGATATTCAGAGAATCATTGATAGGAACATCAAGGTCTTTGAACCCATTCCACCAGGAGCACCGCCAGATAGGGGGTTTGAGCACATCATAGAATTGGAGGAGGAAGCGAAACCTGTTATCACCACTCCTTACAAGAACCCAAAGAAATATAAATATGAGATTGAGAAGGATATTAAATCACTGTTAGACATGGGCCACATTATTCCAAGTTCCAGTCCCTTTGCATCTTCAGTAGTGTTAGTGAAAAATAAGGATGGAACCATGTGCATGTGCATTGATTACAGGGATTTGAATAAAAAGACGATAAAAAAAAGATACCCCATCCCTAGGATTGATGAGCTACTGGATGAGATTCATGGGGTTGTATACTTCACAAATATTGACTTGCACTCTGGCTATCATCATATTAAGATGAGGGAGAAAGTTGTACCTAAGACCGCTTTCAGATGTCAATATGGTCATTATGAGTTCTTGGTAATGCCCTTTAGGATGACTAATGCGCCAACCACCTTCCAATATTGCATGAATAATGTCTTTGACAAGCAATTAAGGAATTTCCTCTTAGTCTTCTTTGATGACTCATTGATCTACAACACAACTTGGGAGGAGCATATTCAACATGTAGAATAGATTCTAGCTATCATGGAAGGGCAATACTTGTATGCAAAGGAATCCAAATGTCAATTTGGAATGACAGAGGTTATTTATTTGGGACACATCATTGGGGTGAAAGGGGTACATGTACACCAAGAGAAGATACAAGCCATACTTGACTGGCCCACACCCAAGACCCTCATAGAATTGAAATGATTTATTGGCATTTGTTGCTATTACAGGAGGTTTGTCAAAGGTTTCTCCCAACTTTGTGCACCTTTGACCGAGTTGACCAGGAAGGGTGCATTCAAGTGGAGTTCATAAGCAGAGTTGAATTTTGATAGGATGAAGAAGGTGATTAGCACTTGTCCGATCTTGGCTTTACTAGATTTCACACAACCCTTTACAGTGGAGTGTGATGCCTCAGGGGAGGGCATTGGAGCAATGCTTATGCAAAATAGACACCCTATTGTCTATGAGAGTAAAAAACTAAGGGGTCCCGAGCTTCTCTACACCATCTATGAAAAATATATGTTATCCATCATGCATGCATTGGCTAAGTTCACACAATACTTGGTTGGGGAAAAATTCGTTGTGAGGATAGATCACAATAGCCTCAAGTACTTTTTGGATAAAAAAGACTTAAATGAGAGGCAACATAAATGGGTTAGCAAGATCCAGGATTCTGACTTCTAAATTGAGTTTTTCAAAGGGAAAAATAATGTGGTGGGAGATGCATTATCCAGAAGACCATCGGTTTATGCTATGATTGGCATTTTAGTGGAATGGAGGGCCCACCTTTTGGTGGAATACTAAAAAAACAGGTTTGCATGCGAATTGACGGATGGACAGGTACAAGATGCCAACTTCAGAATTGTGGATGACATCATATACTACAAGGGCCGAATATAATTGGTCACTGAGTCAACCTTTAAAACCAAAGTGCTACAAGCATGCCATGATTCACCAGTAGCAGGACATCAGGGGTTCATCAAGTACTACATGCAAGTAAGGGAAAGATTTGCTTGGAAGGGATTGAAGGAAGATATGATGCACCACATCAAGGAATGTACCACTTGTCATGTAAAAAAGGATGAACACACTCATGCAATAGGATTACTGCAACCACTTCCCATTCCTGAGCACAAATGGGAAAACATATCTATGGATTTCAACACGGGATTTCCTAAGGCCCAAGGCAAGGATTTCATATTTGTGGTGGTAGACATGTTAACCAAGTTTGCACAATTTTTCGCCATTTCCATAGACTATAGTGCAACACAGGTTGCATATTTGTTCTCCAGGGAGGTTTTTAGATTGCATGGTCTACCCAAAACCATTGTGAGTGACATGGACAACAGGTTTATGATCACCTTTTGGTAGGAGCTATTCATGTTAGTGGGTACATACTTAACCCCTAATACTATTTATCATCCCCAAACTAATGGCCAGACGGATATAGTTAACAAGTGGGTTGAAGGCTACCTTCAGAATTATGTGTCAGGGCAGTAGAAGGCATGGGTTAAGTGGCTTCATTTGTGGGAATATTGCTACAACACCACCCATCATATGTCTATTGGCATGCCACCATTCAGAACCTTATACAATTATGATCCCCTCTCCTTTGTGGAGATTTTATTTGGTGACAACATGGCTCCCATGGTTTAGTATTGGATTCAACAGAGTCAAGATATACTCAGAGAACTTAAGGACCACCTGCAAAGGGCACAAAATCAACAAAAGGTACAGGCAGACAAGAACATGGTGGAGCACACATTTGAGGTTGGTGGTTTGGTTTAATTGAGGCTTCAACCATACATACATGCATCCATTAAGAGGAGTGGCACATAAAAACTCCAACCTCGCTTCTTTGGACCATACAGGGTTAACATAAAGGTAGGGGTCGTGGCATATGAGCTTGATCTACCACAGGGAAACAAAATCCACAATGTTTTCCATGTGTCGTGCTTGAAGAGAGACATAGGTAAACACATCATTCCTATTGAGGAACTGCCACCCTTGGATGAATAAGGGAAGTTGATACTGGTTCTAGAAGAAATATTAGAATTCCGGGAGAATAGGTTAAGAAAGAGGAGCATCAAGGAATATTTGGTCAAGTGGAAGAATTTACCCATAGAGGATGCTACTTGGGAAGGTGAACAGGTGTTACAGGAGACAGGTCCAGAATTGCTTGTGGGCAAACAATTTCTAGCAGGGGAGATTGTAATGTCCCCCACCTCTTGATGAAGAAGTTTGGAGAGACTCAGTAGTCTAGTTGTCCCCACTAGAATATAGTCTCATGCATCACGGGGACAAATTCAACCCAAATCCATTACCTAAGCACAACGTTATATTATTAAGTTGAATTTGGGAGGAAAAGGTAACTAAAGGAAAGAAAAGAGCATGTGTGGAAAAGCTAGGAGTTAACCCTAGGGGTTAACTAACTGAATAAATAAATAGATCTTGAGTATAAAAGAAAGGAAGGGCACACTTCTCACTCATTCTGGATTATTATTACATTTTGCATTTGGGCTCTTGAGCACAAAAGAGTTTTGAGGCTTTTGAGACTACAAACCCTAGAGATCAACTCGGTGGTGAAAGATCCCACCTCTCTTGATCCAAGATTGGTATCGGGGATGCAATAATCCTCCCACACCATTCTACAGTAGCTATAGGTACTATCAAGCATTCAGGGAAGTAACAGTGCGCAACCTAAGGGGTTTCCAGTAAGGAGGGCACACCATTAAAGAAAGAAGAGTTCGATCCAAGAGATAGAGAAGGATTTTGGACTTTTGGACATCTGGGTTTTCTCTGTAGGGCCTCAAAAAACATTCCTAGCATATTTGGAGAGAGGTTTACTTACCATCTGATTTATTGGATCTTGGAAAGAGTTGGAGAGAAGGAGGGCGCACTACAGAAAGGTGTTTCATCACTTTGGAGGAGAAGATTTTCACTATTCAACTGGAGACTACCAGTGGGTTTGTCCTTCCTCGATATATATTCCCAACTAGTTTCATATCATTTGGAGGCTCCTAGCAGTGAGGCTGACTTATTGGGTCTCTATAGTCATCCAAGAGGGCACAACCTAGTTTGGGGTTTCATTTATAGGAGGAGCATATCTCTATCTTTCAACCTGAGACTTCAGGAGGGCGTTTGTCTTGCCCCAATCTACTATTCCATCCAATTTTAGAGCATTTGGAGGCTTCTAGTAGCAAGGCCGAAATATTGAGTTTATTTAGCCATCCAGAAGGGCGCAACTTAGCTAGGGGGGTTTGGATCCAAACCTTGGAGGGAAAGAAATAAATCTTGTATATTGCATCAACTTATTATCTTGCCTTTGGATGCTTATATCTTCAGTCTTGAGCATTTTGTAGCAGCGCTTATTCTAGTTGGAGGCTTTTATTGGTATTCTTCCAGATCTGCAGATTTGTTGTATCAGGTTCTCTATATTATCAAAATAAAGGTCAGATATGAGTTATTTGGTTCCATATTGGTGTCTCTTATTATATCTTGTCTTTCTTTATGATATATCTTTAGATCCATACCTACATCCTTTAATATCAAATACATAAAACCTAATGCACAACTTCATGAGCAAACCTTCAAACACACATCCAAATAACAATAAACAATGAACAGTTAGTGTTTCTAGCGAAAAAAATGGCTTGGGAACATTACATATCACTATATAGTACTCAACTATTTTGACTCCTTTCTCCTTAGGACTTGCATACCCACATCCCTTTGAAGGAGTCTGTTTAGGTTGTGATAGGGATACATCTATTGTGTTGTATTTCTTCTCTAATTTCCCATTTACTAAAATAATTTTAAAGTGAGAGGGGCATTGAGATCTTAGTAAGGGCACACAACATTCATTGGTTGACCTTCGGTATTCCAATGGACAATTCATCACAACGCATATGAAATTGCTACTATAAATATAGTGATATTATACTCTACATTGTAGTGATTAATTATGGTTGAGATGTAAGATTAGAAGTGTATTGCTTTTATTACGAAAATTTATTGAGAAAATATGAACAAAATATAGTAATGTAAGGAACACACCATTAACACCAAGCTCTACCCCAGAGAAACCTGTGACATAAAACCTCCAACAAGAAATATAATTTGTGTCTTTCTCTTTTTGTTCTCATACTTAGACTGTAAAATGCAAATAAATATTGACTCACTCTAGAGAAAATAAACACTATCACCCTATAATAGAATACTATAGGGACACCTTCAACCTCTACTCTACTCTGACATCTCACTTCTTTGCACTACTAAACTATGGGACATAAAATCATTACTATGTGAATGCAATCTATTTTCCCCTTTTTGGATAAGGTTTTAACATCTTCTAATAGTTGTTAGGGTTAATGTTTTCACACTCCCCAACTTCCGATTAAGGTTATGGTTTTTATCCTTCTATAATATCCTTGAAATACCATACATAGGTAGCTCTAGATGTTAGGTAATGGGGAATTACATGGATTCCACTTGATACCTCGGTGGTCAAAGCATAAATCAACTTGACAAGGGAATAAATTTATCATATGAATTCTACTTGAGGATGAGGTGCTCTTTGGAACATTGGAAATCTCTTTTCAAGGAGAACAATGTGGAAAATTTCACCCCTAAAAATGTTGTTTAATCCTTCAAACATGGAATTTATAGTTTAGACATTATTAAGTGGGATTCATGATTAAGCCTAAAATTTTTCCCTGTAGGTCCACAACTTTGATGTTCCACCCTATACAACACCCAAAAAAATGAAAAATATATAGTGATCCATTTCGGGTCATACTCCCCATTTTGCGAGGCTTTTGGTCTCCAAAAGATCAATAATTTAAGGAATTTTACTCTTGGCTCTTGGTGCTTAATCTAGCTCTCAGCTCTAACTCTCATCTTTGGCTCTTGGATCTTGTATCTCAATTCTAGCTCTTAGATCCGGGCTCTCAGTTCTTTCTTCTATCTCTAGTACTTATCTCTAGCTTTTGGATTTGGGACATTTTGGTTCGTCATACACCTTATCTCTCAATCATGCTTATATCCCTTTAGTTCATGATGCATATTTTTAATCTCCCAAATATTTTTTAAATCCATTCATTGTTTGTTTTATGTGCATGGAAATATAGCATCATTTTTACGAATGCAACTTCATTATTATGGTTAGTAATGAGGAGGAAGGTTCCCCTATATAAATATCCACCTTACTTGTCATTTGGGAATCCATGCCCCTTCATCTGTTTTTCCCCTTTTAACTACTAGTGAAACTAATTCACTCTGTTTCATCTTGTCTATGCATGTCTTCCCTGGTTTGTGTTTATGATTAATGGGGTGAAGCTCAAGATAAATATCCCAACATTTCTCATCCCAATTCTAGATCAACTTGCAATGGATGTAATAACTCTTGTTGTTTCTTATCAAAATAAATTATTGTCTTTTTTGCATGGTGTTGGTTTTCTTCCTATTTCTCTTCTTCTCTTCTTCTTGTAGGCTTGTGGGGAATTTATTACAACCAATTCCTTCTTCTTAAAATATCTAGGCAATTTGTTAAGAGATTGATTCCTCCAATACATGACCATATAATGGTTACTCCTTATACAAAAGGAAAATTGATAATAACCCCAACATTGGTATGTAATGTCCTTTCTTAATGCAATAAAA
>SNQJ01S0115616.1:0-12219 GCA_010110895.2 Picea sitchensis
GGTGGCAGCTTATCTCTGAGAAGAGATGTGACGGCTACTCGCATTCGCAAGAAGATGATTACAATGAGGCTCTGAAGGCCTTTTTACAATAAGAAGGAATTCCAAAAATCCCATACATCCAAAAACCTAACCCTAGGATATGAAGCGCCAAAAGTCATGTGGGCCCCGTTTGGGTAAATGAATACATCAACTTCCCAAGGTCGTAACTTTTGCATATGATCTCCGTTTTAGGCGTGTGATAGCTCGTTGGAAAGGTATCGTCAAGGAATTTCATTTTGGGGGATCAATTATGACTTTGGATGTAATTTAGAAACTTGATCATGAAAAACCTTCATTTGGGCCCTTCATCCTTGAAGGGTTGGATGCCATATGACAATCATCACTGTTGGCTGACATGGAGATCTCATCCTTGCCGAAGCCACCCAATGTTGTATGGTTGCGGGTGTGGTTTTGTCGACAATCCCAATTGTTTGAAGACCTCTGCTGAGATGAGGTTTTTATAGCTTCTGCTATCAATAATAAAATGCAGCGGGGTCCCCTTCACCCACATCTTTAAATGAAAAAGGCGCTCCCCCTCTTCAGGATTTGTTGGTTCTTTTGGTTGAATTGTTGCGGTCGTGACAATAGTAGTGGGGTCTGCGTCAATGATCTGTCCTTTACCAGTATTTTCAGAATCAGATTCTGAATCAGGGTTCGACTCCTTGTCTTTGATCTCGGCCACCAATGACTATTTTGAGCGACATTCATTGGTGTTGTGCCAGGGGATTTTGTGGAAATCACACCATTTTCCAGTGTCCTTCTTTGTCTTCCCGTGACCCTTCTTTTCCTGTGTCTTGGACTATTTTTCGGGAGGCTTTTTGTTAGGGTCGTCTTTGTCATACTTTGGTTCTTGTAGATTTGCAGACCCAAATTACCATTTGTTCTGGTGCTTAAATTTCTGTTAAATTTTAACAGCATATCGATAAGCAGTACCAAGTGATGAGATGTCCAGAAAATCCATTTCAGTATGGATGTATCTGTGTAGAGCCCCACGGTATTTCAGAACCAAAATTCACTTGGAGTCTTTGATACCCATCTTGGTGCGCAAGGTAAGGAAGGTATTGGTGAACTCCAGAACTGCTTGGCCCCTCTCTTGCCGCAGTGTGGTCCTTCTCATGTATTGGTCCTCATAGTTACCAACAGGGTAATACTATTCTTTTACTGCATCCACAACAAATTCCCAAGTGAATCGGCCCCATATATTCTAGATTCCTCTGTGGAAATTTTCTCCCAGTAAGTTTCCCACCAATGTTTGACATGAGGGAGAGATTTAAGGAGTGCGAAGGTGATCTTTCCTTTGTTGAAAAAATTGTGAACAGAGAAATAACCTTCTAGCAGAATTAACCATTTTTCTAAAGCTTTTGCATCTATCCGTCCTTCAAATACAGGAATATCAAAATTAACTTGTACCTTGAAAGGCGAGGTGCCTCCAAAGTGGCCAATCGATGAAGATGCGCCTGATGCTATCAGCAGGCATTGAAGGATGTGGGAAAAATTCTCCATCATTTCATCCCTCTGTCGCGTGAGAGCTTTCTCAAGCAACAGATTGATAGGATCGTCTTCTCCGTCGTTTTTCTTTTCTTCTGCCATTGAGGGTTTCTTGGGTGTGCGATTGCGATTATCTTCAAGAGAGACAAGATTGAGACCCAACTTTCTATAATCGGACCTCGTCAGGGACATGCACTGAAAAAAAATGATCAAGAGCAACCTGTTCTGATACCACTGATCCAGATTATTTTCGGCACGAAATGAGAACGGAGATATAATAAAGAAATGCACAGAGATATCGCAGATATTCAATAATATAACAGAAATGTATCAGAGATGCAACCATAAACATATATATATATATAGTAATACATGATTTCTATTAATGAAATAAATGTACAGAGACTGTAAAAATACAGAGTGAAAGACTTGCTAGAATGGTGGCATCTTATCTCTGAGAAGAGATGTGACTGATACTCGCATTCGCAAGAAGATGATTGCAATGAGGCTCTGAAGGCCTTTTTACAATAAGAAGGAATTCCAAAAACCCCAGACATCCAAAAACCTAACCCTAGGAGATGAAGCGCCAAAAGTCACGTGGGCCCCGTCTGGGTAAGTGAGTACATCAACTTCTCGAGGTCGTAACTTTTGCATACGAACTCTATTTTAGGCGTGTGATAGCTCATTGGAAAGGTATCATCGAGGAGATTCATTTTGGGGGATCAACCATGCCTCTGGATATCATTGAAAACCTAGATCTAAAAACCTTCATTTTCCCCCTCAAAATGTCCCCGAAAATTAAAACCTGCTAAAAATAGTAAATTGCCAAAATTGCTAGAAAACTATTTTGAGCCATTTGGAAAAGGTGGGTGGCCACCGATATCCACCTGGATCACTATCCATCAATCCTTGCCCCAAAATTACTTAGGTTACCTAGTTTCAAGTTTCTTAATAGGGTTTTCTCATTAGATAGGTTTTGTTTGAGTATATTAGCCTTAGATAGTTTCCTTCCTTAGTTAGAATATACTCCTTCCAACCCTTCTACCTTTGGCATATATTTTTCTACAACTCTAAGTTTACTTACCCCGGGTTGACAATTTAATTGAGGGTTTTTACTATTTTTTTAGTATATATATAACACCCATCATCTTGCACGCTTTCTTGTTCTGTTTCAACTGCTTTTGCTTTGCTGGCGTTGGGTTGTCCTTTTCGCAACTGATTTATGTTAATTCTCCTTGCTCTGTTGTCCAACTTCTTTTGTAGCTTGCACAACTCGTACTAGGCCAAAATTGGGACTGTACTCCGTCTTGTGCAGCTCCTTATCCAAAACTGAAGGGCCCAACAGTATGTTTAACGAACCCTAGGAAGGAGTGGTTCGGTCCCATATGGGCCTTTCGATGCTTGTTTTATGATTCCAAAGAAAGAAAACTCGGGGGTTTTTCATGTTTAGAGAGTCTGAAAAACACTTAAAGAAAACTCCAAAATGTCATTTTTCGTAAGTTAGTAATGACGAAACCGAAAAAGAGATAATATACCGCTCATCAAATTTTTTATTCATATAATTTTACGAGAGTGAAAAGAACAAGGTCTGTCGACTATCTTTTTCGTGTTTAGGGAGCCTGAAAAGAGCTTAAGGGAGACTCCTTAAGGATTGTTTTTCGTATTACAATTACGATTCTGAAAAATTGAAAAAAGGTTACTCGATTACATTCTCATGGTTTCACGAGTGTGTGAAAAAATTAAGACCATGCTTGGAATTTTTCCTAAAAAACCCTAAACGTATAAGAAAAACACGCAAAAATTACAAAAAATGGAGGATCCATATCAAAAGTCCGATCCTCAGATCTCTTCAACCTATCATGGAGACACTTTGAAAAGTTCATTAGGCTTAGGGCATAGGTAAAAATATTCATAAATTAATTTAATTTTGAAATTCAAATGGTAAAATGTGAATAAAATAAATCAAAATTGTTCATTTACCATTTCATTTGTATTTTCACCCAAATAGTGCCAAAAACCCCATTTTCTCCCGAATTTCAAGCGATGATTCTAGATCTCCCGGTGGACCATTTCTCAATTTGCTTTCATCAAACAGGTATTCTACTTCCCCTTTCTCTTTTCATGGTTGAATTTTTCATTTTTAGTGGTTCATTTTTTAGTTATGGGCAATTGTTTAGGGCTTATTGCGCTTTGAGATCATCGCAGGATCACTCTATCGTGAAATGTGATGATCCCAAATCACCACAGGGGTTCCACAACTAGGGTGTAACGACGTCGCACTATGGAAAAGAGATCCCCTGCAATGACCACAACTCAAATTTTAAAAAGTGAAATAGAACTAGGAAAACTTCCAACTTTTAAATTTTGATGAATCTAATAATCCTTTAATGTTGTTTGGCAGGTTTCCATCTGTTATTATGCTTGAGTGGAGGGAATGTGAGCACGAGGAAGAATATCACTTTGTCGAGAATGACCCGGGTACTATCATGGCACTCTGGGAGTGTACTTTTCTCAAATTTTTCAAAGTTCAGGGAATGAGATCCCAATTGAGGCTATTAGAGTACCTAGTCCACATGTGGGACTTCAATGAACAAGCCTTTCATGTGGGTGTGCATACACTTACCTTGGATATTGATGACATTTAATTTTTGACGGGGTTATCTCGTCGAGCCTCTCGAGTGTCACTCTTGGGAATCAGAGCTGGTGGTGAACCCATGGACTATTACGTTGCACATCATTGTGTACCAGGTATAGATAAGCATAGTGGCAAAGTTTCCATAAGGGATGTTTGATATTTAACTTTGAAAACTATCCTCTACACTATCACTTGGATGGCAGGGAGTGTGGCTACTCACATGGCTTTACAAATCCATTTTCAGTATGCTATAGAGTTTATGGAGCCCCGGGTTTTCAATTGGTGTGAGGGTCTTCTGAAAAACATGAAGAAACAATTGACAAAGTGTAGGAACGGTCGATTGAAACAATTCGGCTATGGATTTATTTTGGTATCCTTCTTCCTAGAGAGGGTCCCTGTCTTATGCCTACAACATGTGGAATGGGGAATACCCACTCCACAAGATCCTCGAATGAAAATATGGGTGGATTTGATGGCCCAACATGGTGGTGTGCCAAACGTCAAATATGCCCAAGCTTTCTTCCAGTGGCCAAGGGATCAACTAGTTATGGTTGAGGACTATGCTTATGTCGATATCAACTTCCGTGGAGACCTAGACTTGGCATTACCTGAGGGTTCTCAGTGTGGAGAGATAGGTAAGAAGAATTTTTTCATTATATGTTGTTTTTGGTATTTTAATTATAATTTTTTTTGTTATTTATCCGAGACTAATCAAGTGTTCTTAACAATGTAGATGTGGCACCTTATTAGCCTCCAGGATCATCTCCTATTCAGATACATGGAGATATAGGCGTAGTGGTGGGTCGAGGGGTGTCTGTTGAGGATATCGAGGAGATCGAATAGAACCTTGAGAGATTGACCATGAACATCCTTGACATCATGTTGGACGAGTTACCTCAACGCTACCAACACCATAAAGTTGGCGTATCAACATCCATTGGTCGACTGCTCCATCGAGTGGCATAGGAAGTTGTTTGTTATAGAAAGCATCATCCTTTATGCTTATGTATATGAATCCATGATATTCACCATTTTGACATTTTGGTCTCGGGACAAACACTTTTTTGTAACTTTTGACGTATTAATATAAAGTTCCTACTGGCTTACTTGTCTTTTAAATGTGTGTTTGGATTCATAAATGCCGTAAATGTCTGTCTAAAACATAATTATCTAATGCATCTGTTAATGTGTTTAGACATCTAGGAATATCTCGATACTCAATATAATCAAAATGTCTTTCCAAGAGGCGAATTCTTAAGTATACCTGTAACAATGTAGGACTTCAGATGGAATAAACAATACTCAATTGCAACACTACTAGTTGTTAATCAAGTCGTACAATAAGATGTTGGATGCCAAATGAAATGGAATCAGTTAATAACTCGATAATTGCACTGTATTTCACGATATTATTAGTTTCACAACCAATGAAAACATCGTATAGACTGATCAACTCATTCTTAGGTGCATAGATTTTCCATGTAGTAGATGCTAGGTTTTGAGTACTGTGACTAGCACCATAAAAAAATCTGACATAGGGTAGCGAAGACGCCGACATCTGGAAACCAAGAATAATGCAAGGTAAGTGGATTAAAGGCAGAACAAGAAACGAAAAAAGCACACTAGAGTATGATACACTAAAATACAAAGAACTCATGTAAAAAATACTTTAATCATAGTAATTCTTCAAGTAAATCGCATTTCTGGGTTCACCCAAAGGAATTCCATCATAATCCACTAGCTCATAAGTCCCTTTCTCCAATACTCGTTTAATGATATATGGGCCACACCACATGGGCTAGAATTTACCGGCCCCTAATAAGTCACAATCTTGTTCATAAAGGAGAACTAAATCACCCTCATAAAAAAAATGTGGTTTGGCAGGCTTGTCTTAATGATCTTTGACACGTTTCTTCTGGGTTTCTATGACTAATGCAGCGTCACAATGAGTCTCTTCTAATTGCATCAAATACAAGAGACGTTCTTCTTCAGCTAAGGTATTAGGGAGAAGTTTAACAACTAGTTTCAAATATGGGATTTCACATTCAATCGACAAAATAACTTCGATACCATATACTAACTGGAAAGGTTTGAATCCTGTGGCAGATTTAACGGACCTCTGATAGGCCCATAATGTCGAGAAGAGCATCGTGTGCCAACTTGACTTGTGAATTCCTACCTTCCATTGAAGCATAGTAGTTAAAACTTTGGTGATTGCTTCAACCTAGCCATTGGCCTGTGGATAGTAAGGGGTTGAGTTTTCATGTCGAAGACCCAACTTATCGGTAAGTTCAGACATCATGAAATTGCGAAAATGACTACCATGCTTAATGGCGATGGATTGAGGGACACCAAACCTAGTAACGATATGATTGAATATGAATAATGATGCATTTTTCCCGGTATTATCAAATGTAGGCAGCGCCTCAGCCCATTTTGTGAAATAATCCACGACTACGATAATGTATCCCTGCCCCCCGGTCGAGTGAGGGTTACATGTCATGAATTCAATGCGAATGGACCAACGAAAACTATAGGGTAAAGAGGAGTAGGATGTGATCAGATATTATTGTTATACATTTGACAAGTGTGGAATTTATGAACGACAATAATGCAATCCTTAGACAACGAAGGCCAGAAGTAACCAGCTTGTAAGATATTTTGGGCAGTGGCACACCCAGACATATGATTGCCACATGCTCCGGAATGAAAGTCATTTAAATATTTATCAACTTCATCATAGGTTAGACATCGTCAAAATACAGAATCAATACCATGACGGTAAAGGGTATCACCGAGGATAATTTATTGACGGGCTTGATACTGAATACGACGACAATCTACACGAGAAATATTAGGCCGGAAAGCTTGGGTTTGGAGATAAATGATCATTTATCCATACCATATGTCGTCTAAACTAATCATAAAGAGAGACTCATCAGGAAAGGAATCTGTTTCCACAGTTTCAGTCTCAGTGGAGGGAAGGTCACATATAAATTCGGAAAAAACCAAATATTTCTTTTACTTGGATCGCTCAAACTCCAAATAAAAATCCTGGAGAATCACTATCCATTTGAAGTATTTTCCCCCCAGTAATTGTCATGTAAGGATATGTTTCATAGGGTTGCAATCGGAAATGATGGTGGTTTTGTGCAATAACATATAATGATGAAAACGTTGAATAGATTGAACAACTGCCAAGGCCAGTTTCTCCACATGCATATATTTAGTTTCGGTGGTCGTGAGACTTTGACTCAAATAGTAAATAACATGTTCTTCATGCGAATCATCCTCTTGGACTAGTACCATGGATATGGTAGAGTCTGAAGCAGCCAAGTATAAGAAATAATCTCGACTATAATCGGGGGGAAATAAGAGTGGTGTATGGGTTAAAGCGAGTTTCACAACTTCAAAGGCTTTCTTGGCAGTGGTGTCCCATACAAAATCGTGACCCTTCTTAAGAAGTCAAGTGAAACATTTTGTTAGTTCATCATAATTGGGAATGAATCGACGTAGAAAGTTTTCCTTCCCTTGCAAACTTTGTAGTTGGCGTAAGGTAGGAGGAGGAAAATTGAGAATAGCTTCAACCTTCAAAGGATCCACCCTAATCCCATGTGTAGAAACGATAAAACCAAGAATTCGTTCAGACTTCACATGAAAAATGCATTTGTGTGGATTCAATCGTATGCGATAATATCGACAGTGTATTAAAATGGATTGTACGTGTGTCGAGTGATCTTGGCGACACATAAAATGCGTCGGTAAATCATCTAGGTAAGGTTGTACAATGTGCTTAATATCATGAAAATCATAAGACATAGCACGTTGAAAAGTTGCACCAGCATTTTTGAGACCAAAAGGGAGTTTGCGATATGCGAAGGTTCCACAAGGGAAAATAAAAGTAGTATTATGTTGATCCGCAGGTAAAATATTGATTTGATTATAGCTAGAGAATCCATCCATTAAAGAGAATATTTCACTCACGACACAATTGTCAACGATCTGGTCAACGAAAGGGGTTGGATAATTATATTTGGGATAAGCCTTGTTAATATCCCTATAATCAACACAAACACAGATCGTGCCTTGTTTCTTCGTAACCAAAACAAGATTGCACACCCAATCAATCAATGCTATAGGGTAGAAAAAACTAGCTTTAAGAAGTTTTTCAACTTTGAGTTTAATAGCATCATCTTTGTGTGGGTGAACTGGGATAAGTCTTTGTCGAATGGTTTTAGCATCCGGGTAAGTATTAATATCATGTACAACAATATATGGATCAATTCTAGGAATTTATGCGTAACTCCGTGAAAAAATGTCACGAAATTCTTGGAAAAGGGCCTTGTAAATTTGGATCTCATGAGGCACCGATATGAAGATTTTCCACAATTCCAGTCTTAATCGAAATATCTAGAGGGATGATGGGTGAAATATTTCTCAAGTTCCCTTTGTACAAAACATCACGTGTTGGTTCAACAACATGCGAATAGTAACGACAGTAGACGGATTTGAAATCAGTTGGTAACTCTCTATAGTCTCGGGTTCCAAAAAGAGGATAGAACGATGATGCCCATCATCCCATGGGGTATCTTCCATGGACATAACTGTCATGATCATCTCATTGGTGTGCAAAACCACATGAAACGGATGAGGAGACGTATCTAAGAGAGAATGAGGAGAAGGGATTGTCCATTGAATAACTTGATAAGCCAATTCCATCGGACTTAAAAGAAATTGGTCGCCATAACGAAGACAGTCGTCAAATCTAGGTACTATCCAAGGGTCATAAGACTCAGGGGTTTCACCAACAGTGGTCAAGATCATGTTAATCAAAGAGACAAAAGGAGGAGGAACATCAGGTGGTGGAATGGGGAAGGTACCCATTAATGTGAATCCTTTAAAAGACCCACACCGACATTTTCATAACCAGTAGGTGTTTTTCGCAATGAAAGGTGTGTAGTGCATGAATTGGAACTAAAGAAGGCAAGATGATCTACGATAACAACTTTTCCTTGGTGAGGGAAACATATCACATGGAAAAGAGTAGAAAAAAATGCACGCATAGAATCAATCCAACTATGGCCAAGTAGAAGGTGGTAATCGAGAAGTGCATCAAACACCTCAACCTCAACAGTAACCGCTTTTACTTCTAATGCAATAGATATCGAAGGAAGAACACCATAAGGTTTAAACCTGGTACCATTAAAATATTTTATAGTATTGTGTGACTTGGTAAGGGTAGGAGAGCCAATGGATTTCCAACAAGTAATGGACATGACGCAAGTTGAATCTCCTTCATCAACAATGGTTCGACAAATGTTCTTATTTTCCACAATGGCTTGTATTTGAAATGCTAATTGATGATGGAGTCTTGGAATGTGATATTCCAAGTCAAATATTATCAATTTTGTATCGGTAGGATCAATTCCACCAATATCCTTTAACATTTCCTTTCATTGTCTAGGACAACTTTGAAGGACTTCAAGAGTCGACATCGCAGAAGGTGCCTGTGAAAGATCTTCTACAATATTGTATTTTTGAGCGGCACGTGTGTGCGGGTTAAATGATGACTTATGAACAATGCCCTTAGGAGGAAGATGAAGAACTTTATCTATACTCGGTTGTTTGAGATGAAGAGGATCATTAGTAGGTGAATTTGATGGAGGAAGTTGAACCAATGGAGGTGGCGAATCATCAACTTTCTCTTTGGAAGGAGAATAATCTTTGGCTAGAGTATCAACTGCAACTTCATTCTTCTTCGAGTCACCAGTACACATAAGTACATAATATGTGGTAGAGGGAGAAGGTTCATCATGAATAACCAATTGGGCCTTTTGTTGAGAAGGAAAACATTGTGACAAAACGGCGGGTGTGTTACACATCAAAATTACTCACTTCAATGATGACCTATTGTCGTCATTACAAGTGTCACAAGTGTTTCATTTTGGCCGCAAGTGTCGCAAAAATCATATTGTCATCTTTCCTATGTTGTGTCTCGAACAACATCACAAGGAACACTTGAAGACACCCTCAGAGACTAGTTAAAGAAGGAGAAATCATTTGAAAAAGAGTACAAACCCTTTGCCTTGAGAAAAACCACTTAAAACTGAATTTTGAAAGGTAGTGCTCCCCTACCCACTAGCAGGGAGTGCTAACGCTCCTTTCCCTCCTTTGGGGGAGAGTTGTAGCACTCTATGTACCATTATGGGGGAGTGTTATGCTGTTGATAAAATCAAGGGAAGATCCCCCTTATCTCTGAAGTTAGTTTGATTCGAATCTTAGGGAGGATCCACAATTGATAGAGAAAGATCCTCAACCTATCCCAAGAATCTCTAAGGTGGTTAGGCCTATCCAAGCCTATATAAGGAGGCCTCCTCATGGTAAAGGGGAGAGACATTAAAGGCATCAAACTTATGATCTCATAAGGAATAATTATCAGTGAAAGCATAGTCATTTTGATTATGTATTATTTGAGCAAGGGGTTGCACAAGGAGAGTTGGAAGAGGTTGTTGCAGCTTCATCAATGGTCTATAAGTATCTCTTTTGAGTTCTCATTAATACATGTGCTTGGCCTGTTTCCTTCAAGATTGTGTATACCTACATGAACTTGTCTTTAATGGATAAATCTAGTTTCAAAGTAATCATGGCAGAATAGGAAGCATGCTTTGTGTTTGATTGGATTGCAAAACTTGTTGAAGAGATTGAGGATCAGAGCTCAACTTGGATTGGGCAAGGACAAACATTGTAAAAAGGTACATCTTCTTCCTCTTCTCTACAGATTATCTTATCTAGGTTTAAAGGGATGTCAATGACCAAAGTTAGCACATTTCTGTCTTGATCTTAAAGGTCTAGGATCCAAGAGGGAATCCACCTATCCGCAGGGTGATTTTCCTGTAACATAAATTGGCGATTCCACTATGTATTTTTCGTGGCTACGATCAGTTCATGTCATGGAAGTATAGATCCACATTGTATATTCAATGACCAAACCTTTTTGTTAATACAATTATGGATCTGCATTGTACCTTATGGCAGCCATACCTTGCAAGTCTTTATCACCCAAGCATAGGTATGTCTTCCTTGGGTTTGAAACATATCATAATATTTGTTTGATGGTTGTGTCTTCTGCAAAGTACTTCAGTCATCAATTTTTGTCTTCTAACTTCGCACTTTGGGGGGAAATATGTTACACATCAAAATTACTCACTTCAATGATGACTTATTGTCATCATTAAAGAAGGAGAAATCATTTGACAAAGAGTACAAAGCCTTTTCCTTGAGAAATACCACTTAAAAATGAATTTTGAAGGGCAACGCTCCCCCACCCACTAGAAGGGAGTGCTAGTGCTCCTTTCCCTCCTTTGGGGGAGCGTTGTATCACTCTGTGCACCATTATGGGGGGTGTTATGCTGTTGAGAAAATCAGGGGAAGATCCCCCTTATCTCTCAAGTTAGTTTGATTTGAATCTGTGGTGAAGGATGGATCTTAGGGAGGATCCACAATTGATGGAGAAAGATCCTCAACCTATCCCAATAATATCTAAGGTGGTTAGGCCTCTCCAAGCCTATATAATGAGGCCTCCTCATGGTAACGGGGAGAGACATTGAAGGCATCAAACTTATGATCTCATAAGGGAGAATTATCAATGAAAGCATAGTCATTTTGATTCTGGATTATTTGAGAAAGGCATTGGACAAGGAGATATGGAAGAGGTTTTTGCATCTTTATCAATGGTCTGTAAGTATCTCTTTTGAGTTCTCATTAATACATGTGCTTGGCATGTTTCCTTCAAGATTATGTATACCTACATGAACTTGTATTTAATGGATAGATGTAATTTAAAATTAATCATGGTAGAATAGGAAGAATGATTTGTCTTTGATTGGATTGCAGGACTTGTTGAAGAGCTTGAGGATCATAGCTCAACTTGGACTGGGCACAGACAAACATCGTAAAAAGGTACATCTTCTTCCTCTTCCCTATACATTAGATTAGCTAGGTTTAAAGGGATGCCAGTGACAAAAGTTAGCACCTTTCTGTCTTGATATTAGAGGTCT
>SNQJ01S0115616.1:12269-28011 GCA_010110895.2 Picea sitchensis
GGGGGTTTCCTGTAATAGGGTGTAGGAGGTGTCTCGGTCCCTTGCAGGAACTTAGTAACCTCAGCATGTCTCAGACAATCTTTCGTATAATTATCCTCACCACAGATAAGACAAGGATAATGAGGTTTGTGCTTTTCTTTATCATCAACAAGTTGAGTCTTGGGTTTATCGGATTGTTGATTATTATTTTTATCCTCTTTATTCTTACCCTTCCCTTTCTTTTTATTTTTATTTTTACCAGTAGGTGGATACTGAACCATGTTAACCTCAAGGGTTTTACTGAGAGGAGTTGGAGGAGTAACATTTTGTACATTAGCACTAATAGATTTGGGATTGGAATGACTGGCTTGTTTGGACTAAGTCTCAGCATGAAAAGTGTCAATCACACTATCAACAACATGAGAAGCTATTGGAGGTGTTGTATTTGGATTTGTATATGGGAGAGGAGCATCAGGGATCAAGTCATATAGTGTTCTTGTTTGTGAATAAACGAGATCTAAGTATTGAGCACAAATAATCGCCTACACTTCACTGACGACATCGCCCATGGAAACATCACGGGCTATAGGAATGATGAGTGATTTGGTAAACCACTCAACCAACAATTGATTAGGAATTCGTCTTCTCATCCTCCACTCATGAATATGATCGGAAAGGTCAGTAGAAGAGGATTGTTTAAATGAACTCAAAATTTTGGTTCATATCTCATATCGTATTGGTAACTGGTAATGTGTTAAGAAATCCATAGCTAAAGTGTTGAAACCGTTGAAGAATCCTTGTGGAAATTCAATATACCATTTGGCTATCAAACCCATAAGAGTTCATTGGAAAATATGTAATCGAATGAAGTCATCCATCAAGGAGTTAGATGAACACCAAAGATGAAATGTCATGACGTGATTATTTGGGTCTTCTCCCAATCTACCGTCAAACTTAGGAATTTATAATGGTAATTTGGCAGGTGTAACCGGACAATAAGGAGAATGCAGAATAGGATCATTCAAAATCCTAGATAGATCTGGTAAATCCAAAGTAGAAAGAAAGGGCAACTGTTTGTTCACTTGAGGAAACTAGTAATTTTGAGGAGGCAATCTCGTAGGTATACCAATAGGACCATAATCAGTTTGTAGATAGTTAGGGGGTCTTGTCAAATTCGTTGGTGGAGGGTTTCGAGTCAAGTAGCCAAAATGTGTTGGTTGATTGGGTGTTCTACCTTGCAAAGGAGCATTACACTGAAAATATTTACCCTAGGTAGGATTTACAGAGCCTGGATATGGTTGCCCAGGATTAGGGGGTACAAAAGAATTTACTTGAGTATTTTTCCCCCCAGGCGGTTGTTGATTTACTTGGAAATGAAAATTCCAAGGTTGAGATTGTAATCCAGGTATATATTTCCCATATACTGGGTTAAGAACCCCAACTTGGGGTTGCCCCTTGAGGTTGGCCTCCAAAAGGAATTTCAAAACCAGAAGCGACAAAATGACTTGTGCCTCCAACTTGATTGGAGCTACTTGGGCCAGAGCGATTAGATCCTATAGGTGGAGGTGGAGGATGAATGTTAGGCCCTCCAAAAATAACCTAGGTAGGTGTATGAACAAAACTACTAGCAGCATTATACCCAGGAGGAACAAAAATATTAGGCCCTCCGAATGGACTCTGGGAAGGATTGGCAATAGAAGTATTAAGAGAATTATACCCAAGAGGAAGTGATTGATTTTGTCTAGGAAGAAGTGGCATGTCAATAGGAGCTTGAGTTATTACTCGACTTCCGGTAGAAACAATTGTAACTTGTGGGACCACGGTAGAGCTAGCGAGATGGAGAGGAAGAAATGTATGAGAACCTGTTATCACTCCAAGAAACTCTTTTTGGTTGTAAGTCAAAGATGCTTGGTAACTTAAAGTAAACTTGTTTTTGTGTTTTTCTATGTGTGGATCAATGGGATAACTCAATTACAGTATGGTATTTAGACAGTCAAAATGAGAATCAAATGAAACAGTGCTCTCAAGGATCAATAATCAGATGATACTTTTAAGTGGGTGAGAAAACAATGCTTATAAACCAAATACAAATGTAGGGTTTAATAATAAGAAACTATTAATCAAGTTATGAGATAACCAATGAGATGACAGTCATTCTGTAGCTAAAACAACTTGAATAAGAGTACAGAAGGAAAGATGAGAATCTGACATCAATAGAGAGAGAAAACTGTGATTTGTATTATCATATGGAAAAGTATGTTTACAATATAGTATCTTCTATATCCAAAATCGAACCTTTCCTCTATCAAAATGATAGGTATTTATATCTTTTACAACATATCTTAGATCCTAGAAAAATGGATCTGGATTTCTAAATATAGAAAATAGAGCACAAAACCAATACACTAAGATAATTAAATCTAATTCCTTTAGATCGAATTGTTTTCAAAGATTGTCTCTGACATCTGGTCTCCTTCATTTGTTGTCTCTCTGATGTGTCAAAGGATGAGAAAGACACATGTCTTCCATGGTAGAAATCTTTCACCATTTGGGAACGAAAATTAGTTCACCTTATGAGCATCTAACTCATATATCTCTACCAAAACTTGAAACTAAACATTTGGTAATTAATTCTTAGATGCCTTCTTATCCTTCAAACAACCCAAAAATTGCTTTGCACGAGCTCAAAATCTTCAAAATATCTTCTCTGCGGTTTCACGGGCTATTCTGCCTTACGATCTTCTAGTTAGCCGGTGAAAGATTTGGTTTTCAACGACTAACTGGTTATAACCGCGCCTCCTATGTCGGTGAAAGATCTGAGTTGGAAAAATTAAAATCTTTGTTGATTGATACTTCATCAATCTGTAGTTCTTGATATTCATTAAGTGTTGGTGGACTTAGGGCTTCATGCTTTGTCATCTGTTTTCCAGTTATAGTTTCATCTGGAAAATTTTACTCTATTGACAAATCCAAAGGCGTATTCAACTATCCTCTCATAGAAGTCCAGTCCATCACATCATGCTTTGGTATTTGAGCTGCATTTGCTTGGTGAATTATCAAGTTCTCTTTAGCATTTCCCAGCTGTGTATATCGTTGGCATATATGTCTACAGTAGTACTGAAAAGAACTAAATCCCACTGGAATCCACTCTTAACAATATCTGCATGCACTTTCTTATCCAGTTCTAGAGAAGCTATGCCTGCACATGCCCTCGGAACATTATCAACTACATAATGATCAGGGTTCACGATGTTCTGTCACATCTCATAGAAGAGAACCAAAACCTCTTTGTCCTGCCCATGAAAATAATACCCCACAATCATGGTAGTTGAGGTGACGGTAGATGCGCAAGTGCCAATGTCTTTTTATAGTCCATCTAGTTGATATATCCAACATGAATCGAATACAACAGCATGACCCAAGAGTTGTGACCCTTACTCCAAGCTACCACAACGATCTTCCATATTCCATACCTGCACAAATCTGTCTTTGCGTATCATATGAATATACAAATTCCTTTTTTCATGGTTCCTCATGGATCAATTTTCATACAACCTAATACCTTTTGACCTGTCAAAAATCCAGAGCGCAACTATCCCTACCAAATCTTTTGTGCACACATTATTTGCCTGCAAAATCGGGCATTTAGACTCGGTGCTTGTGTGTAGACTTGTAACTGCTCTGTGGCTTAATTATGAGAATTAGACATGTGTATATCGATTTATTACTTTGAAAAGTACACTGGAATTTAGATTTGGCATGTGTAATATGCTTGACAGGCTTAGGATCATCTTAAAACACTCATGGCTTATCTTGAGCCTGCATGTATGACTTGATCTTGACTTATGGACTTTGTCTTATGCACTAGATAAGTAGTGTGATGACTTAGGATTAGAATAAGAGTTTGATACTTAAGCACAACTCATTTATTTAGAAAAAGTTTATAATTAGACATCTAAAAAGGTAAAGACTAAGGTGTCTAAACAATACTAATCATGTTTTGGAATACAGGCATTGAAGACAGGATGAAAATACTCTCAAGTAAATGTAATCAATGGGAGCTTGGTCTATAGAGATTTGGAGACAGAACACTGGCCAAACATATTTAGAAATGGGCATATTGAATAAAACTTGAGGAGATACTCCAAAAATACCATTGCATTTTTTATCGCTAACATTTGGCTCCAACTAGGATGGAGACCTCCCTGCGAGGTTTCCAAGAACCTAGTAGTTCCAGTCGCCTTTAGCATTGGGCATGGAGTCATCTGGCCTGTACAACTGATCTCTTCAAAACTGTAACCTGCCTGTAACCTACTCTTCTTATTCAACAACCAATAACCAAAAATTCTACTTGCTCATAGACGAGGTTATTCTCTTCTACTCCTACTTCTAATTAGTAAAGGAAAACTGATCAAGTGAAGTCATCCTTCCAATGAAGCCACATCAGAAACTGGTTTACTGAACCTGTTCTTGGTATTGACCCGAAAAATAATGGAATGTATATCCAACATAAAAGTGGTTTGAACAGATGATAAAGCCAACTTTCATCTGACAAAAATACTTAACACATATGCTGCTCATAGATTCCAAATAATCAGCAATAAGGTCATCAAATCCACAAAGAAATACCTCTTTATGTTGTTGTTCCAACTGAAAATTGAAATCCTACTGCTTGTTGCCTTCAATGATGTCAATGTTGAATGTGGATTTTTCTTCTTCTCTCAAATGAAAATAAAATCTCAACTGCTGATCTGAAACTTTATGCTCCTCACCTTCCTCCTCATAACTGTTGAAATCTGCCTTTGTCTGCAAATAAAAAATTGAGGGTTGCCTTTTGAATCTACTGCAGATCTGAAACTATCACCTGCTAATGTGTCAATCTGATAATCATCTTTAGGTTTTTCGAAGGGGACAATCTCATCTTCATGACAACCTAAGTCAGGAGATGCATTTGATATAATGACAAAAGCATCACTATGGTTATCATAATTTTGATCATTGATCTCTTGATCATGATGATAAATATTTTTTGTTGTAACAAAGTCTTCATAAATCTCAAAATTTTCTTCCTTATCACTATATTGGTAGAATATAAGAAAATCATTATCAAATCCTAATGGCAGAGATGAATATTTATGCATAGAGTTAACAACAATAGGATTTTGAAAAAGATTTTGAAAAATATCACTTTGTTCTTCACCATAATTTGAAACAACATGTTAATAAGGAGAAAAATGGTACTCTTGTTGTTTCAACTAAGAACTGAAATGTTGTTGGAGCTGCTGGCTTCTCTCACTAATCTCAGTGTTGAATGTAGGTAACTCAACCTTTGTTGCAGATATAGAACTGTCACACACTAACTTAAAAATATGATCATCATCTTTGTCCCCATATCTGCTATGATTTCCCTTGATCTGTAAATATGAAATATGATGGCTACCTACATTGGTTGTAAGTTCTATTTGACTAATAGAAAATTGATCCGTATGGTTTGTAATTGGAATAATTAACTTTTCAGATGTACAATAATGAGAAGATGATGAAGCAGAAAAACATTCATGTTTATCATATAACATAAATTCTTCACAACAATGTTCAAGAAGAAATTCATGAGAGAAAAACCTTTCAAATTGATGATGAAATACTGTATGATTTTTTTTTAAAGAAGATATACTAGAAAAAGGTAAATATTTATACCATTCACGAGCATCACCTTCCGACGAATACATAAACATCTTCATCATGAATATTTAACTGAACCATGCATTGATGAAATCTGATGAGATGATCTGAAGGATTGTCTTCTTTCTTTTTTGTAAATCTTGGAAGATGATCTCCCCAAATATCTATAGAAGGAACTGTATGTGGGAAACCAGGAACTGTTGAGAAGTCAAGAGGTGCAAACCTCCGAGCCAAAATAGCTGCAAACGGCTTTGACATTTGAATATTGTGGAGTCACCACTGAATCTGTCCTTCATGGAGTCGCCAGATAGATGATTACAACCGAAAATATGTCCAGACTTTGTCTATCATCAAAGCTAGATCTTGTTGTCTCCCAAGGAAGCTGAGCTTCAATCTCCTTTACCCGGCAACAACGCCAATTTGTTATCACTCCAAGAAACTCTTTGTGGTTGTAACTCAAAGATTCTTGGTAAGTTAAAGTAAACTTTTTTGTGTGTTTTTGTATGTGTGGATCAATGGGATAACTCAATTACAGTATGGTATTCAGACAGTCAAAATGAGAATCAAATGAACCAGTGCTCTCAAGGATCAATAATCAGATGATAGCTTTTAAGTGGGTGAGAAAACAATGCTTATAAACCAAATACAAATGTAGGGTTTAATAAACAATGATAAGCAACTATTAATCAAGTTATGATCTAACCAATGAGATGATAGTCATTCTGCAGCTAAAACAACTTGAATAAGAGTACAGAAGGAAAGATGAGAATATGACATCAATAGAGAGAGAAAACTATGATTTGTATTATCATATGGAAAAGTCTATTTACAATATAGTATCTTCTGTATCCAAAATCGAACCGTTCCTCTATCAAAATGATAGGTATTTATATCTTTTACAACAGATCTCAGATCCTAGAAAAATGGATCTGGATTTCTAAATATAGAAAACAGAGCACAAAACCAATACACTAAGATAATTGAATCTAGTTCCTTTAGATCGAATTGTTTTAAAAGATTGTATCTTACTTCTGGTCTCCTTCATTTGTTGTTTCTCTGATGTGTCAAAGGATGAGAAAGACATATGTCTTCCATGGTAGAAAGCTTTCACCAGTTGGGAACAAAACTTAGTTGACATTATGAGCATCTAACTCATATATCTCTACCAAAACTTGAAACTAAACATTTGGTAATTTGGTAATTAATTCTTAGATGCCTGCTTATCCTTCAAACCACCCAAAAATTGCTTTGCACGGGCTCAAAATCTTCAAAATGTCTTCTCTACGGTTTCTCCATCTGTTATGCCTTAAGATATGCTATTTAGCTGGTGAAAGCTCTTCTTTTCAACGGCTAACTGATTATAACCACGCCTCCTATGTCGTTGAAAGCTCTGAGTTGGCAAAATTAAATCTTTGTTGATTGATGCTTCATCAATCTGTAGTTCTTGATTTTCATTAAGTGTTGGTGAACCTAGGGCTTCATGCTTTGTCATATATTTTCCAGTTGTAGCTGCATCTGGAAAATTTTACTCTATTGACAAATCCAAAGGCATATTCAACTATCCTCTCATAGAAGTCCAGTCCATCACATCATGTTTTGGTATTTGAGCTGCATTTGCTTGGTGAAATATCAAGTTTTCTTCAGCATTTCCCAATTGTGTATATCATTGGCATATATGTCTATAGTAGTACTGAAAAGAACTAAATCCCACTAGAATCCACTCTTAACAATATCTGCATGCACTTGCTTGTCCAGTTCTAGAGAATCTATGCCCATACATGCCCTCAGAACATCAACAACTACATAATGATCAGGGTTCATGATGTTTTGTCGCATCTGATAGAAGAGAACCAAAACCTCTATGTCCTGCCCACGAAAAGCATACCCCATAATCATGGTAGTTGAGGTGACGGTAGATGCGCAAGTGCCAGTGTCTTTTTACAGTCCATCTGGTTGATATATCCAACATGAATTGAATACAACATCATGACCCAAGAGTTGTGACCCTTAATCCAAGCTACCACAACGATCTTCCATATTTCATACCTGCACGAGATCATTTTCTATCCATCATCGTCAAATATTCCATATCTGTCTTTGTGTATCATATGAATATACAAATTCCTTTGTTCATGGTTCCTCATGGCTCAATTTTCATACAACCTGATACCTTTTGACCTGTCAAAAATCCAGAACACAACTATCTGTACCAAATATGTTGTGCACGCATTCTTTGCCTACAAAATTGGGCATTTAGACTCAGTGCTTGTGTGTAGACTTGTAACTTCTCTGTGGCTTAATTATGAGAATTAGACATGTGTATATCGATTTATTACTTTGACAAGTAGACTGGAATTTAGCTTTGGCATGTGTAATATGCTTGACAGACTTAGGATCAACTTAAAACACTCGTGGCTTAGCTTGATGAGTTGATCTTGACTTATGGACTTTGTCTTATGCAATAAATAAGTAGTGTGATGACTTAGGATTAGAATAAGAGTTTGACACTTAAGCACAACTCATTTATTTAGAAAAAGTTTATAATTAGACATCTAAAAAGGTAAATACTAAGGTGTCTAAACAATACTAACCATGTTTTGGAATACAAGCATTGAAGATAGGATGAAAAGACTCTCAAGTAAACGTAATCAATGGGAGCTTGGTCTATAGACATTTGGAGACAAAACACTGGCCAAACATATTTAGAAATGGGCATATTGAATAAAACTTGAGGAGATACTCCAAAAATACCAGTGCATTTTTTATCGCTAACAGAACCAACCAACAATTGGTCTGAAACCGTAAAAATATTACTAGTTGTGCCAGTAAAATTATCTAAAGGTATTGTATAATCAGTGGAAGTCACGAGTGTATGTGATGACATAGGTTGATTTGGACACATTCCTAGTTTATCAAAAATACTGTGTCCTGAGGAAGTCCTCTAAAAATAATGGATGGAGACAGAGCTAGGATTAAAAATTCCAACAGTATGAACCAGAGTTCTAAACGATTCACTTTGAAAGGGTCGATCGTCTACACCATAATCTATGTAAGGTCCAATAGGTATTCTAGTATAGTATTCAGCAACAACGTCTCCCAAATAATTTATTCGGAGCAAAAGTGGATCTTGTATAACATTCAATAACAGATTTACAAGAAGTGTTGATTCCTCCAATGGAGTAGAAATTCCAATCTCAGAGGACATGTTGTTATTGACTGCTCCTTCAGGAGAATCACCCTCTGATGAGTTAGGAATAAAAGGATCGTATTCTTCTGGCTCTTCTAGAGGTAACCCTTGCATCTTACATGAACGAAGAGGGTCGATGTTGGCTGCACCAAATAAAGAATGAAATAAATCTATGGCCAACTAGAGAAACAAACAACACTCACTCGTAAAATCTAGATATCAAGCACGCAAACAAACCTTCTTATTTCAAAATCACTAGTTGGTGATGAAATCCAAAGTTGTGAGATCAAGACAAGAAGGGGTTGGGATAAAGTGGGTGGAAATGTTACGTTGAATACCTGCTTAACGGACTTACACCCTGGTGCAATCTCCCACACATAATCGTGGGTATAACCTCCAAGGAGCCCGAGTGAGTTTGGCCAACGTCGATTCCAGGTACCGTGAAGACTTACCCCTTCATAGACACCTCGTATAAAGACTATAAAGAGATAGGCCACTAAGGTTACCAATTACGACAATGATTCTTGGGGAAGCAGTCGACAGTCTGATCCACGCGCAAGGGCATGGTATCTAAGCCCGAAATATCCTCGAGAAGGTCTACATAGTATTTTCTTCTCAAGTGACCCCCAATAATATGCGCAATCTCTACACTAAGACCAACAAAGCAGGGTGAGTAACTCTGTCGGCCCTAATGTGACCTCGTGATTGACCCTTGTGTTAGAAGGACTTCCCAGGATAAAATATAGCAAGTGGATTTAAACTCTCCTTATCACAAGATACTATTGTGTTTTTTGATGTTTTGGAGAGTGTGCCTCACAACCTATTCCAAAGTGATATCCTAGCTAATGTTGTTGTATAAAAGTTTTAGAAAATAAAAGTTGCTAGATATTTTTTTAAATTACGATGAATTTTAATGGTTGTTGCTTACTCAAAAAGGGAAACGAAGATGAAATTGATGACGTATTTGACCTTCACCCAATAAAATGAAAAAAGAGATGAGATGCAATATTTTTGTTCGATGAACTCTAAATACATAAGGGAGAAGGTTTCTTTTTCCAGAATACAACAAGTTACAAAAACACAATTTCTTCAATCTTTGAATGATATTGATTCTAAACAATCAAAGCTTACTAAACTTTCCAATTTTCTCTTTTTCAACAAATATTTGAATGCAAAAAAATTCTTTTAAAGACTACTAATAGAAGAATAAACTCCAGTCCTTTCCTTTTCAAATAAAAGTAGAAATCTAATTCAAAAATAAAGAGTTGTCCAAGAAGATCAATGCACACACAACACCATTTCCCAAACTAAACTCAAAATGCAAGAAAAAATAAAAAGTAAGAAAACTTATTTGTCACATGCAAACAAAAATTGTTTTCCAATCAACAATAATCCAAAACTCTCAAAAGATCAATAACAACTTATCTAGCAATCACTTAAGGATGAAGCCTTGATATTATACCCTTTCAATAAGAAGTCAAAGACAAAACTAATAAAACTTATGAAAAAGACTCTCAATCACTTGAGAAAATATGAAAACCATGCTGCAATTAATCATTCACCGGGACTAAAATTTCACCCCAAGAAGTAATGTCAAATCTGGGCAAAGAGAAGAAAATTGATTGTCACTCCAAAAATTTCTACAGGAATCACCACAAGCTGCAGAAGAGCACATTGTGACGATGAAGGATCATCTCAGGCTGAAGGAAAAACACAGTGTGACGTCGTCACTCTGGTTCACACAATCAGGGTGCGACGATGATTGAACATAAGGAAAAATTGAAAAGAGGACAAAGTTTCTCAATGAACTTTCAGAACCAGGGAATCAATATGGATCACCCAAAGACTCAGAGAATGAAATTGACCAAAAGCAGGCAAGTTAAAAGAAAAGAGGAAGCAAAAAAACAAAAGAGGGTGTTCCCCAGTATGGTTTCCAATTTTGTTATCGCACAAATTGGTAAGTGCAGACACAAAATAATCTCCCTAGTTTAAAAAAGAAGCTAGAACAAAACAAGGCATAATACAAAGTTCTCCTTAGATTTCATTATAATATAAACTAGTTCAGAGAGGGACACATGAAATACCATTTAAATGATGTTTGATCCTTGCTAATGTCGTCCTTGTTTCTCCGTATTTGGATTTGTGGGATGGTGAACCTTTTAAGAATGACAAAACAACAAAGAGAGAGAACAACGATATATATATTCCAATGAATTCTATGTATAAGTTCAAGGAATTATACAATAAAAGTACAGACACCTTTATAGGGAATAAATATATTACTGCATTATATTGAATGAAAGTGGAGAATACAACCCATGCCTTTATGTTGCAAGGTACCATCCAACGGCCCTTTTCTTCAACACACACACCTTTGCTACAATGATTTTGATGAAGAGCATTCACAACATGACTTGGAAAGCTAAAGAAAAGCTATCTCAAGTACAATCTATAGAATAATTCTCCATGCATAAGCAACCCTATCCTTTCTCATGAGAGATCCCTCTTTATATAGGGTGAAAGAGGGATGGATGAGGAGATTAGGTTGATCCCACTAAATCAGAGAAGTGAGTAAGATCCAAACTAATCGGAGGCCACCTCATCTTCTAGAATATTCCCTTCTAGAAATTTCTTGAATTTCACTTTTTCCCTTCTTTGAGGATTGTCGCACCCTATGCACATACAACATGCAATGATGTTGCAATCCATTTTTGGTGCAGCATGCAACGATCAAGCATCATCACACCCCAAGAGTTGAGCAGGGTGCGACGATATCCTTTGATATGGGTTTTAAGGAAGAAAAGATAATCCACTTTTCTCATGGATAAATTCTCATTTAGTATCTTCAGGGAACATGGAAGTGAGTTATGCACATATCATCAGTTCATCACAGGGGTGACCAAAATAATGTGTAACACCTGGTAAGGAAAATGTTGTAGTTTATTTCCTTTCTAGGATTCATAATGAAAATGAATTAATTCCTATTAAATATAATTCCCCTTATATATTTTTGCAATATCTACTAAATTTCCTTAGTTTGCAGATATTGTAAACTATCTGGCTAAAGGAAAATTACCTCAATATATTTCTTAAAAGAAGAAGTAGAAGATCATTAAACTCACTTCCACTTACTCATGGAATGGTGGAGAACTCTTTCGTACTGGACCTAATCGTATCATTCAGAGGTGTGTACAAGAGGATGAAGTGTATGACATATTGAAGGCATGCCACGATGAACCATGTGAAGGCCATTTTGTTGACAGAAGAATCGATATGAAGTCCTTCATCTAGGGTACTATTGGCTTACTCTTTTTAGAGATGCAAAGAAATACATTAGAGTATGTTATAGTTGTCAATGGATGGGTATATCGGTACAAGCATACAAGATGCCTCGACAACCTCAGGTATTTATAGAACCATTTGAAAAATGGAACCTGGATTTTGTAAGACCTATTTTTCCAATATCTAGAAAGAAAAAGTATATCTTGGCATGTACTAATTATGTCACTAAATGTGTAGAAGTCGAACCTCTTTAAATTCTAATGAACAATTTGTTTTTTAGATTTTTTATTTGAGGAAATATTTACTCGTTTTGGTGTCCCAAGAGAAATTATGAAAAATCAGGGTACTAAATTCACATGAAACCTTGTCCATAAGATCATAGAACAATATAAGATCAAGCATCAGAAGTCATCCCCCTACTATCCACAAGCCAATGGGCAGGTGGAGTCCAAAAATAAAGTACTTGAAGCTATATTGACCAAAATTGTTCAATTACACCACCGATATTGGGTAGATAGGATCCCTAAAGTACTCTAGGCTTACTGAACCACATGGAGGAACACTACTGGACATACACCGTATGAACTTGTGTATGGGATGCAAGTTTTGTTTTCTATTGAGTTCCAAATCAATACTTTCAAAACAACATCCAAGCTTGGGATGGATCTTTCAGAGGCATAGAAGCATAGGTTGTTACAATTAAATGAATTGGACAAGATCTAACAAGATGTAGTTTAGAAAACTACCATTATACAACAACAAATATCTAGATGGAATGACAAATTCATCAGGAAGAATAAGTTCAAACCAGGTGATTGGGCTCTCTTATTTGATTCTAGATTTAAAAATTGTAAAGGAAACCTTAGTACACATTGGTTAGGTCCATATGATACAGAGACAATTTTTGACAATGTGTTGGCATGCAGTGGGTAGACCAAGGTTCAATATTAATTCACAAACAAATTTGAAGATACCATCCCTTTCAGCATCACCCACAAGCAGGTGAAGTCTCACTGAGGTACCTATGTGGGCTATAGGAACCAATCATTCACAATCATGAAATGAATGGAGACCATCCTAACATTCATTCTTACTTAACATTCATTTAACATGCAATATTCCCTATCCACGAAATCATAAAAACATAACAATATATGACAGATTCATCTTACCTAACCATTCAACCTGTGTGTGGAACTATCTGATACATATTCATATTAACCATTAATCATTTATTACATATGTGCAACAAACAAAGTAAACCAACACATCATAACAACACACACACATCAGAACACTGGAATTTAACGTGATTCACCCCAAATGGGTTACGTCCACAATGCCTGAATTCTTATATTATTCATTCATGTTTAATCCTTACAACAAGTGTGCACTGCACTCAAATAAGATGCATCAGTTCTACCCCAAAATGACCTAGTTGTTCGCGCATACAGTGCACACTTAGCTCATTTTCCAATCATACTCTTGAACTCCACTCATACCATTCGCTCATACTCTCACTCTATGATTTCACTCATAAATTAATGTTATCTCTTCTTGACTGACTCAATCCCTTCTACCCAAAACCCATTACATATTTATACATTGCTACTAGGGGTTAGCCCGTTACAAAATGGACTAAATGGTCTAACTATTACTAAAAAAATTCCACCTTCCTTGTGTGCTAACTGTCTTCCGTGCACTTTTCTCCTTTGTTGACTTTTAGTAAGGTTTGATCCTGGGTGATTCCCAAAACTTACCCAAAATTCCATGCTCCAATAGGCCAACTATTTGTTGGCACGCAGTGGGCAGACCCGAGGTTCAACATTAATTCACCAACAAATCCCAAGATACCGACCCTTTTGGCATCACCTGCAAGAAGGTGAAGTCTCACCCAAGGTACTTATGGGGACTATAGGAACTAGGCTTCCATGGTCATGAAGGAAATGGAGACAGTTCTAACATTCATTCAACATGCAATATACCATGTGCACAAAATCATAACAGCATAAAAACATATGACAAATTCATCTTACTTAACAATTCAACCTATGCATAGAACTATCAGATAGATATTCATATTAACCATGAAGCATCTATTACATGTGAGCAAAAAACAAAGTAAATAAACACATTGTAACAACAAGCACACATCAGAACACATGCATTTAATGTGGTTCACCCCAACTGGGATACGTCCACAACAATTGGCTTCTTATATTATTCATTCATGTTCAATCCTTACAACATGTGTGCACTGTGCTCAAATAAGATACATCGGTTCTACCCCAAAATGACCTAGCCATTCGCGCATACAGTGCACCCTTAGCTCATTTTCCAATCATACTCCTGAAGTATACTCATACCATTTGTTATTGGATAAATCCGTAAGTGCGAACACGAACCGATCTCCCTAGATCCACCTGGATCTAGAACAAATCAAGACAGAATAATACTCTTTCCCTAGATTTTGACTATTGAATTAAATAGGAGGCAAGAACGAGTAACATACCTTATAATCACTTCCTATGGTCTTTGTTGATCCCGCTTCACTCCAATGCTCTCGTGCAGTCGAGACCAAGACAACACAAACCAATCGAAGTGAAGACAACTCAATATATTCAAAGGTCAATCTATGTATATGATCAAGGAATTATACAATAAAGTGGAAATATCTTTATGGGAAAGGGACATATTACTGTATCATATTGATGGAAAGTAAAGATTACAACCTGAGCCTTGATGTTGCAAACTTCCTTTCGATGGCCCCTGGCTCTGACACACACACTTGCTCACTTGTATGAAGAAGATCAACCACTTTTGATAAACTTGCTGGAGTTCCCTAGCTGTTGTAGCATCAGTCATTCACACAATCCTTTTCACTAATTCTCCAATGAATTTCTTACTTGTTTGCCTCTAAATTTTTCCATAAGAATTCCCTCAATATATAGGAGAGAATGGATTAGTTACTTGGATAAGAATGATCCTAAAATATCAGGGAATCCAGTACTTAGGTAACCATTCGAATGCCATCTCATCCTTCTAGAAGATCCCCTTCTAGAAGCTTCGAGAATTCATCTTTTTCCCTTCTTTAGAAAGAGTTCGCACCCTAGCAATACAACAGAGTGCGAACTTCTCACACCCAGGCTTAAGGCAGCCTGCGAGAATCATACATTCTCGTAGGCAAATATACTATCAGCCTGCGAACAATCCTCAAAAATGTGATTTCTGGAAAGAGATGAATGTAACTTTTCTCAGGAAAAAGTTCTAATGAAGAGCCTGAAATACACCATCATCAATACATCATCATGATGACCAAAATTGTGGGTAACAGAATGCCCCCCAAAGTCTGAGATTGGAACCAGTGATAGTCGATAGACTTTGTAAGCTGCATGTGTGTGTCGAGAACCAGGAGCACATCTAATCGGAAACCTGCGAACAATCAAGCATCTGCGGAGTATCATATATATCAATTTTGAGGTAGGCATTCCCATACTCAGATCACAGACTGATGACATTATAGACAAAGGTCATGGCCACCAATCATACACTATGGATCCATGCCGTCAAAATATAGCATAGCCACCTGAATACATTGTGGATCTATGCGAG
>SNQJ01S0115616.1:28021-51613 GCA_010110895.2 Picea sitchensis
TATCTCTTGTTGATTGACTCACTCCCTTCTACCCAAAACCCATTACATATTTATACATTTCTACTAGGGCTTATCTCGTTACAAAATGGACCAAATGTTCTAACTACTACTAACTAACTTATTCCTTCCTCACGCATTGACTCTTGAAAATATGTTAATTTTCTTCTGCATGCTCTGCTCCTTTGTTGACTTGTCCCATAGTTTTCTCCTGTGCAATTTCCAAAACTTACCCAAAATGTTCTTCTCCAACAAGCCCCCAACACTCACATGTGGCTCTTCCCAAGTCACTTCATGCTTTCTTCTAGGTCTCCATGAACTTCTGAAAGGTCTCCTTTACAACTATGATAGTTTCTCTTCCTTGTATTTAATGTTGCACAATTCCCTTAGTCATCTCTGTAGTATTATGGGTCTTCAAATTTTATGCACTTTCTTGTACTACCTGCTTGACCATTCCCTGCATAGCTGCTAATTTTGTTGTCACCTTGTATGTTTCTTCCTATAGTAACTGAGTCAAATAAGCGTGGAACTCCTTCTTAACTTTCTCCTTCAATTTAGGTAGATGGATTTATTGTTTCTCAATTATCATAAATGTTGCAATAACCAGGTTCTTACTATGCAGCAAGTTCTCTTCCTTTATTCTTTGTGTTCTTGTTATTCTTCTTGATCCTTTTCTATTTATTTTGTCTCTTTCTGCATCATTTACGACCTCGCTTCCTTCATGTTTTGGGAAAGTTTTCTAACCTTGGATCTGCTTCTTCCACCTTTGGGACTTTTTCCTATGTTGTTTCTTTCTTACCGCGCTGCTTCTTTGTGGCTCTTATGGAATCTTCTACTTTCATTGACTCCATAACCCTTTGAACCACACCCAGTGTTCTTTGTAACATACTCGGTTTTATTTTCACCACTATCTCTTTGTTCTCTCGAATAGGATTTCCTTATCACCCCTTTTTTCTGGTATTATAGTCTATCGTGATCTGTTATCTTCCTTTATGCGTCCATCATTTCCAGTCCCATCTGATTGTACTCTTATGCAATGCTTTCCATATTCTACAATCATTTTGTATCACTTGGAAGATCATACGTTCAATTTGCTAGCCTGTCATGGTCTCATCGTCGCTTTCCATTTATGACTACATGTCTCCACTACGTCATCATTATGATCACTCTTTAATGCTTTCCACATCATGTGTGCTCTTTAATGCATTTCCTGCCCTCTACGCATATATATGCCACACTTCAATCTCTCTTCCTGTGTGCCTTCCTCTTTCTACATCTCTGCAAAACTTTTTGGATTTATCTCCTTAGTCATTTCACCCTTCAAAGTTTTTTATTGTTTTTCTTCTCTTCTTCTTCTTTCTACAATAAACTATAATACAAGTACTATGATACACATATTGCGTGGAAGTACGGTTGTCTCTATATAGTTTCATTCGACTATTGTTAACCATTCCTTCCACAACTTCTCCATTCAGTATCTTTAGTTGAACAACACCTGCATCTATCACAAACCTGATCACATATGGACCCAACCAATGCATCTGAAACTTCCCAGGGTGCTACAAAAACTTGTTGTCGTAAAGAAAAACTAAGTCTCTTGTCTGAAACTTCTTCTATTTAATGTGCTTGTCATGCCATGATTTCTCGTCTGCTTTCTGAACTTGCTGATGGAAACCTGCAACAAACCGTTCCTCTTCCATCTCTACTAGTTCTAACAATCTCTTCTCCACTGCGTTTGAATCTGTAAGTTTTTTCAGAGTAGCAATGTGCAGACTAAGTACTATGAATTCCATAGGCATAACAACTTATTTTCCATACACTAGTATGAATGGGGTATGTCATGTCAAATTCTTACTTATAGTCCTATACACCCATAATATTGTTGGAATCCTTAAGTCCCAATCATCTCAGCTTACATTACACACCTTTGTCAGTGCATGTTCTATTATCGTATTGAACGCTTCCACTATTCCATTTTCCTGAGGATGATATAGTGTGTTCTTCTGATGATGAATCTGGAACTCTTCTATCAAAATTTTAATTGTATTATTCATAAAATGAGTTCCCTGATCACTCATAAGTATTCAAGGGAATCCAAACCTTTTCATCATGTTTTCAAACAAAAATCTCACAATTGTCTCCACGTTGAAATCTCTAACTGGCTCTGCTTCATCCCATCTGGTCAAGTAATTTGTCGCAGTAATGATTTATCTATCTATTGACCTCTTCGTTGGTGGATTGATCGACCCAACAAATTCCACTACCCATTTATCAAAAACATGTAATGTCACTTTTGGTACTAACGACATATCATCTCTTCTGGAAGGCTTCCCAATTCTTTGTCAAACATCACAAGTCTTACAAAATTCCTTAACATCCTTATGAAGGGTAGGCCACCACAATACTACGTGAAAAATCTTCTCAGTTGTTTCTTTTCCTACATAATGACCTCTTGCAACCCCTTCATGTGCCTCTAAAAATATTATATGTCTTTCATGTTCTAATACACATCATCACAGAATGCCATCTGCGCCTAACTTGTACAAATTTACTACTATTGATAGTATGCTACCTTCACTACTAGTTGTTCTTCTACGCAACTGTAAACTCAGGTGGGGTTACTCTTGTCCTCAAGAAATGAACTATGCCTGCAAAATAGTTATCAACCATTTGTACTAAAAATAAGTGCGCATTCGGTAAGTTGTCATCCAAGTTTCCTGCATCTTCTCTTGATAGTATGCATGATATGTGATAAGGTCCTGAATTAAATTTCCCTAGTTTTACAATTACCTCATAGTCATATTCCTGAAACAATAATAGCCATATTCATATTCTCCTCTGCAACACTAGCTTATTGACCAAATATCTTAGCGAGGAATGGTTTGTGTACACCTTAAAGTGTGAACCCAACAAGTAATGTCTGAAATTATGCAATGCATACACCATTGCTAATCCTTCACATTCTGTAGTCATATAGTTTTATTCTATAGTTGAAAATTTCCTTCTTGCAAATGCAATGGGATGATATATGTATCCTTCTCTAGGATGAGATAATAATGTGCCTAAAGCTACAGATAATGCATCCATGTGAACATGAAATTCCTTCTTCCAATCTAGAAATATCAAAATCAAGGTGGTAACCAATTTCTACTTCAAAGTATCTAAACCTTCCTGACATTCCTCACTCCATTGAAACTTATTCTCCTTCTTTAGCAATATTTCCATCAGGGTTGTAATATGTGCATATCCTATAATAAACTTCTTGTAGTACCATGTATGTCCCCGCGTTTCTCGTAACTTTTGCATTGAATTTGGTGGTGGTAAATCAACAATAACAACAATCTTCACAGGATCCACCAACAATCATTTCTTACACACTACATGGCCCAGTAAGATACCAAACAACACACAAAAAATCCACTTATTTAAATTCAAAGATATTTGAAACTGCTTACACCTATCCAACATCAAGCGCAAAATCTCAATATGATATTTCAATAGGATAAACATCATTTAGTCATCTAAGTATACTTCTAATAACTTATGGATGGACTCTTTAAATTCTATTACAACCACTCTAGAAAATATTGTTGGTGCATTCTTCAATCCAAAAGGAATCACTGTGTACCGGTAACATCCCCATTATGTCACAAATGTAGTCTTATATATATCTTCCTACGCAATATTATCTAATGATACCCTAAAAATCCATCTGTGAATGAATAGGCTTCCTATCCTCCTATGTTCTCCAACACTTCATCTGTAAATGGTGTAGGAAATGGATCATGTAAGTAGGAATCATTTAACTTCCTCAAATCTACACAAATTTTGATCCCTCTTGTATTCTTATCTTGAACCACCATTGGACTAATCCACTCTAATTCTATGATAGTTTCAATGATTCCAGCTTGCAACATCCTTTATGTCTCTTCTTTCACCATATTCTTATACACCGAGTTTAGTCTATATGGACTTTGGTTTATTGGCTTATCATCTATCTTCAAGGGAATATTCATCTCTCCTAACTCCCCAACAATCACTTTCATCTCTGAAAACATAGTCATAAATAGGTCATGATACTTACACAGTAAGTTTGTTATCTTCTCCATAGTCTCGTCATTCCAATAGTCTCTTATGTTCACAAATTTGGGCTTATATTTTGTACCAATATTTACTTTGTGTGTTCTTAATGGATTTGTATATATGGTCGATTCAAGTTGTGGTACTTCTACTTCACACTCTCCTTCAGTTTCTGGTATTTTTACATTTTTGGATCTCCGTCCTCCTCATGGTATTCTTCAGCAACATTATAACATCAGAAAACTTCTTCAGTTGTCGTAGAATATCTATGCGTGCTACATACAGGTACTAGTTCTATCGAGTCTTCTACTGAAAAAATATTGTTCTTGATGACCTGCAAATATGAGTCAATCAAAGGAGCATCATATTCAAAACTAAAATTTACCTTGAAATTATACGTTAATTCTTCCCAATCTACAGTTTCTCTGTGCACTTCCAGTTCCAAGTACCAATTCTTGGGGATTGTGTCCAATGTGTGTACAAATAGGTGTGTCCATTCTTGCTTGGGTACTTTATTCCATGTCGCAATACATTGTGTAACATGCTCCATCAGACAACTCAATCCTATATACTTTTTCATAGTATCTTCATTCTATGTCATGAACCTAACATGTAATAGTCTTCTACACTACTACCAATCTCTTATTCCATCTTTATGCATAGCCCACCATCTTGTCGGGGTCTCTTTCAGTGTGACATATAACACTAATAATATATGTTGATATGATATTTGCAATTCAAATTCTCTTATAAAATAATCTACATCGGTTAGTCTTTCATACCTTAGAGGGTCACGTACCTCAGTTCCAATCCATCACAATGCACAGGCAATGTGAGCACATTTCCTTATAGACACTTTGTGTAATCTCTGCTACCAATTCTAAATCTTCTTCTGAATATGACGCACATGAACTAATACTTCTACAACTAAGTACACCATCATTTGTAGGATTCACATAGTCATCCATCTGTGCGGTCATGTTATACAGGTTGTTGAGCACTTTACCCTTTACTGGTTCTACATATCTTCTTCCTTTAGTAGGATCTAACGACATAGTAACCTTCAAATCTTCTACTTCAAATATCATTTGTCTCTTCTTCATATCAATGATAGTTTGGTTGTCAAAGGCCCAATCACGTCCAAGGAGTGTTGGGTAAGGGTTGCTTCCATATACTATCTCGATGACTTCAAAATAGGCCATGTTGCGCACTCCATCAATGCTAACACTTACCCCTATCAACCTTCCAATTGGGACAATCTTATGTTGGTTTGATACTCTCAAATGGATAGGTGACCAAATCAACTTTGGCTAGCCCATCATCTCCCAAGTATTCCTCGGGATGACATTCAGATTGGAACCCAAATCCAAAATATTATTGTTCATGTTGTAGTTTCCTATCTGTGCATTGAGTCTAAACTCCCTATTTTTTCTCTTCTTTTGGTGTACCTATTTAACTGCTCAATGTGCGACAGGTATCTGTTTCTCTTGGGTGCTACGGTCAATCATTCCACACATCATCTTCAAAGAAAACTCGTATTTCATTAACTCTAAACAACTTTTCAAAAAACTATTCAAAGTGATTACCTTATCAACTTTCCTTTATGAATGGTCATAGACTGGTGGTATATCATACACTAGTGCCATGTCATACAAAGGTGTTGCGGGAAAATTCGATGTTATCCATTCAACTCCTATTACTTCCTTCATTTCTTTCATATACGTCTCTTTCTCCTTTCTAGGGTCAAACAATGGTTGAGGATATGTTGCTTTCCTTACCCACTGGTGGATCCTATTTCCTTGATCTGTCGCATAAGCTTTGGTTCTGGTTCCTCCACGTGTAACTATTATTATCTTGGTTTATTCATCGCATGCCTTTGTTGCTATCATCTATACATTTTTGTTCCTCTTTTCTTTCCATTTCGCGATCAACTATGGACAATCCTCTGTTGCATGGTCTAGTTGTCTACAATATGTATGTGTCATGTAGGGATTCGTACAGTCTCATGCCAAGTGTCCAAGATGATCACAATTATAACATATATTTGGTCCTCTACCTATATCGAATCCTCATCTTCCATGGCCTGTGAACCCTCCTCTTCCTGCTTAATTATAACCTCTTGGAGTATTATACTATAGATTTTCTCCTTCGCATTCTTCTCCCTAGACTCTGTATGAGTCTGCAGTGTGCTCCCTCATCAAATCAAATGTGTGACAATCCTTCTCTTCATGTCCAACAAACTTGCAAAAGTTACAAAATAGATTCCTCACAGTACTCTGGTATTTCTCCATGAATGGGCAAGAAGTAGGGTGATGACCCATCATATTTCAAATCTCACACCATACATATAATGGATTTGTATCTCCTGTATTCAAATATTGTTGAAAAGTTGGGAATTCATTCTTATGGTGACCTTTTGGGCATTCATCCTTTCACAAGTTGTTGTAATTGAATAGTCAGCACTGCTAATTGCAACTGCACTTGAACCATCCCTGTGCCAGTTTCTTTGACCAGGGATGGTTGTAATTTCATGAAAATTTCTAAGGCTTCCGACTGCGACACAATCTTCTGATGCGTCAAATAGCAGTGTATATGTGGAAATAATCCTGCAATAAACCACTCTTTGTGTTGTTTATCTAGGATTTGGAATGTCAACAGATCCTTCAGTATCTTGAATCTTTGATCATAGACCCACACTGATTCATTTACTATCTGCTTGATCTCCTTCAGATCTGTAATTCATTGTGACTCAGACATAGGTTTTTGAAATTCTTTTAATAGAGATTGTATTACCTATGCTAATGTTCCAGTACGTCTCATCAGTGTTGTAGTCTGATATTTCATGTACCATAATAATGCACGATCTTTGAATGTCATTTCCAAATGTGAAATATTCACACCATCATCTTGGATGTTCTTCACAGTCCATATTGTCTAACAAATGAACAAATGTTGTTCTAAATCCTTTGTCCTCGCTCCATGGAAGACATGGATTCTTAAAGTAGGATCTACTTCTACAATCGTGTTTGGCACAATATTCTTTCATGATAGCACTAATTGATTCTAACTCAACATACTACTTCCACTACTCTTACTACTATCTTTACTTCCTTCACTAACTAAAATTGACAAAGCTTCTGATCTTACCTCAGTTATTGGCGATGCACACGGGGTCATGGGTTTGACACAGAGTTTGATTTGAGTGGGATATTCTTCTACTGGACTAAGTTGATGGATATTTTTTTCTATGCGCAGACTTCCTTTGATCTGCAGTATCACACTAGTGTATCTTTCCTCATTCTCATTTTTTTTCCCCTCTCTCTTACCCACGGTCCTCTTCTTATTCAGTTTAAATCTCTTACCACTACACAATAATCCAATCTCTTTATTCATCACACACTCGTATTCTCTCGACATCCTCAACCCATCCATTCTTCATTCCTTCTCTTCATCCCTCTTTACACTCAAACCATCCCCTGGTCAACCCCCAGTTCCCCTATGTGTGCGAAGGTGCTTAACATTCAGATTCCATTTTCATAACTCCCTTGTCACACAATAACATCTTAATCTAGGTATATAGTGACTTTATGTATCTTCTGCATGATCCCTTAAAGAATTCCCTTTCAACAACGATATATGACTGAGTACAATCTATGGAAAATTCAGTAATGTAACCTCCCAACACACTTTGCAACCAGTAATCTACTACCCATGATACCTATTTCTTATAGAATCGAATTTCCTAATTAAATCAGGAGTCCAAATTCTCGGAACAACAATACGAAATCTTCTGATTTGTTCAACTAATCTCTGGATCCACTCTGCTAAAATATTTGAAAAATCAGCAAAGAAAATTTCATGCAAATATGTAAACACATACCCTTGTAGCCATTTATCTGGACGGATCCATGGATTCTTATTCTGACCTATGAAAAAATCAATCTCCTTTGATTCCAACCATTTTCCAATCTCCTCCTTAGTTGGTCTCCACATCCCCCTCAATCACAAATCTCGGTCCCGGCAATGGAACCATTTGTTGGCGTGCAGTGGGCATACTTGTGGTTCAACATTAATTCACCAACAAATCCCAAGATACCGACCCTTTCAACATCACCCACAAGAAGGTGAAGTCTCACTCGAGGTACCTATGGGGACTATAGGAATCATTCTTCTGCAGTCATGAAGGGAATGGAGACCGTTCTAACATTCATTCAACATGAAATATACCATGTGTGCAAAATCATAACATCATAACAACGTATGAAAGATTCATCTTACTAAACCATTCAACCTGTGTATGGAACTATCAGATACATATTCATATTAAACATTAAGCCTCTATTACATGTGCACAACAAACAAAGTAAACCAACACATCATAACAACACACACACATCATTACATAGGAATTTAACGTGGTTCACCCCAACTGGGCTACGTCCACAATGGTTGGCTTCTTATATTATTCATACATGTTCAATCCTTATAATAGGTGCACACTACACTCAAATACGATACATCATTTCTACCCCAAAATGACCTAGTTGTTCGTGCATACAGTGCACACTTAGCTTATTTTCCAATCATACTCATGAACTCTACTCATACCATTTGCTCATACTCTCACTCTATGATTTCACTCACATCTTAATTCTATCTCTTCTTGACTGAATCACTCCCTTCTACCCAAAGCTCATTACATATTTATACATTTATACCAGGGCTTATCCCATTACAAAATGGACCAAATGGTCTAACTACTACTAACTAACTTCCACCTTCCTCGCAAGTTGACTCCTAAAAATGAGCTAACTATCTTCTGCGCACGCTGCTCTTTTGTTGACTTCTTATGGGGTTTTCTCTTGTGTGATTCCTAAAACTTACCCAAAATGTCTTACTCCAACACAATGGATTAGTCAAAATTACAACCATTGATGAGGAAGGCATTTCTTTTCTAGTAAATGGGTACATATTACAGTTATATCAAAAACCTACTAATAGAGAAGAATTTGTTCATAACTTGCTTCAGTGGTCAGAGATGGAGATAGTGAGTAAGGGAAGTTCTTCCCCTACTCTTGTCTCAAGATGATTATTTTATCTTTCTGTTCTAAAAAGAAAGAAATAAAAAATTATATATATATATATATATAAAGAAAAAATAAGCACAGATTGTGAAAATCAGTTTGTTGGCACAACTGTGCAAGAATTATGTTTGAAAACCAGAGATGGCGGGTAGAATTCTTAAAAATTATTCAAATAAACAAATAGGACATCTTCAACTCTTGTTCAACATTTCTTTTTCATCAATAAGTCAGCTTGCAGAGATTTAGTTTGCAATATCAGTCAAGGTAGAATCCTTTCAAAGTCCAATTTTTTTTTTTCATGAAATAAGTTTAATAGCAATGATCATATTGTTTGAATAATTAGTCTCATAGTTTCATCATCATGGCAAGCTATATCCTTTTTTCAGGCACTGCAGTGCATGATCTCAAAATTATGGGCAAAAATGTTTAGTTTCTTTAATTGCAGACTTTTTCTGCAGCCACAAGCACTTTCAGTAAACTACTGAAAGTTACCTATAGCTTTTCTTCAAGAGATTATAATATACTAAGTCATTTTCATCAGCTTGCAAGAACGAAATAATATAAGTAGTGAATTTTATGCAACTTGTCATAAAATTAAACTTTGTAAACTCCATTTGTAACATTTTTTCTTCAAGCAGTAGCTCCATATCAACTTCTTTAGCAACACTAGCTTCTTCCGCAACACTAGATTCTTCAGCAAGATTAGATTCTTCAACAAGATTAGATTCTTCTTTAGCAACACTAGCTTCTTCCGCAACACTAGCTTCTTCCGCAATACTAGTTTCTTCATCGACATTTTATCTTTAGGACCAGAACATTCTTTTATGCAGCAATACAATCATCAAAACAACATTGTACATTTCACTCATTCTTTATTTCAAGTTCCAAAGGCCACGAATTCTTGGGCTATAGGTAAAATTACAAAGGTAATGGTTTTTTAAATCATTTTTTCAAATGGATTTATTGGTTATTTACATAAGATGGATAATATCTCAAGCTACGAATCATGCATACTCTTTTTTTCCTAAGTCTACCATTTGTTTTCCCAAATTAAATGATCCTACTATGTTTTATTAAGCCTACTACTAATTTTTCTGAATTTGATTGTAATCATGATTGTTAATGCTTTCCTTATGCCAAAACACTTTACCATATAATCTAAATATGCATGGCTTAAATTTTTTCGGCATGCATTATGTTTTGGAAGGAATTGATTGGGCCATCAAATCAACCCAATCATGAAAGAGCATCAACACAAATTTCAATTATAGCATGAAAAACAACAAGATCGTTTGCATGCTTTTGAATTATGAAGTTTGTCCTCACCGAAATCGCTCAAAAATCTCGTTTTATTCATACAATCTTCCTTCTCTCGTTACTATTTCCTATTCTACCTTGACAAAGAGTTTTTTTTTTCTCTCAAATTTTCACTAAGATCTGCGTAGTTGAGGTATGGGGCCTGTAATTAGATGGGATCCGAGTGGGATTGATTTTTTAGAAGCATATCCCAAGTGTAGGAGGCAATTCGAAAAGGTGGGTTGGTTTCCATTTCTACAGAATTATTGAGGGCATGAAAAACGGGTGGCTAAAGACTTTTCAAGAACATTCGATGGAAAAAAGGCTCAAATTGGTCATCTTGAGCTTCAATTGATAGGACATGTATCTCACAAGCGACAGAGCTGCGTCAAAGTGGGGAAATTTGGTTAAAAAACAAAAGGAATCAAGGTGAAGTCTGGAAGGATTTTCTTCAAAATATGGAACGAGCATCATATTGGAAAAAGGGTATGTCAACCTCTGCATTCAAGAAGAAGTGGCGCGACATGTTTCTCATCCTCTAGAAGTATGTGACCTGTGAAGGGAGGTATGGATTAATCTTTTATTACCATATCAAATTATTAGAAAGGATATGAGTTAAACATGCCTTATTTTTGGGTGAGTAGTTTAAATCAAATGGCTTCTACAATTCAACGTAACCCTAGGTCTGTTGAGGGCAGACTGTTTCATTTTGGGTTAATTAAAGTGTTGGTGGAGGTAAAATTGCAAGAGAAGAACGATGATTGGGAATATTTCTTGATTCAAAATCATTATATAGAAGCCCCAAAGCAACAAGTGATAGCAAAATCAGAGAGAAAAGGTACTAAGAACATAGCCTCGAGTATGAAAAGGAGGGTTTCCAAGATGGAAATCTTGGAAACAAGGCGAAGAAGCCCTGAAATACCTGAGTTAGAGAACATTGAACCAGAGGCATAGGAATTTGAACATGCAGACACAGAGAAGATCTCAGAAATAAAAGAGGTTATAGAACCTAAGAAGAAGAAGGGAAAAACATCAAAGAGCATGAAAGAGAAGAAACAAAGTATAGAACATAAAGAAGAGGAAAAATTTGGGGTTTCAAGCCCTGAAACTCAAAGGTAAAGAGGAAGACCTCCAAAAAACACAGTGAAGAAATACAATAAAACCCCGGGAAACAAATTGAAATTAGGTGATGAAAATTCAAAATATTAGGGATCAGGGACCAAAGCATAAGTAGTTCAAAACAATAAAAGGAAAGTTGAAGCCATCATGCGACAGACTACAAGGAGTATGACAAAGGAATTAGTAGTTGAGAAGCATGATAACAGTGAATTCCAGGACAAGGAAGTAATTGAAATAGAAGATTCTAACCAAGAGCAACTAGGAAGCAAGGAGAAGACAACTTTATACAAAAATTCTAGGTTTGATTTGTTTTCCACTCCACCACCTAGTAATCACTTTTCCACTTATGTTTCATAGGAATTGAACGAAGAATTTAATCAGTTTGAAACTAATTATGAAATACATGATGATATTGATGTTGACAAGGAACCTGAAATTGAGCCTATTTATACTTCTCACAAGGAAAGGTGAGTTGAAAGAGTTAAGAAATTAAAGGTAAAACTTGAGTTACTAACACTCCTTGATAGTCACATCAAGTTATAAAACTCATCCTTAAAAGCTAATATTGTACATTTTCATAAATAGACGGAGCAAGTATAAAAAAAGAGATGGATTTGGAGAACCAAATTGCTAGGATGAAATTACATAAAAATGGCAACAATGCTTTTACTTTTCAGATTCCAAATCTTCNCATCCTTAAAAGCTAATATTGTACATTTTCATAAATAGACGGAGCAAGTATAAAAAAAGAGATGGATTTGGAGAACCAAATTGCTAGGATGAAATTACATAAAAATGGCAACAATGCTTTTACTTTTCAGATTCCAAATCTTCCCACAGTGTAACATAGTGACGCGAAACCAATAAGTGATTGAGCTAAACCATAAAACATAAAATTATTTGAATCTTTGCTTTTTTGAATTCTTAGCTTTGATGATGGACAATGAATCAAATGTGTGAAAACGTGGGCCCTTCTCTTGGACGGGAGTGAGGGAGTGAATCTGGATAATCCTAAGAACAATATCTCACCGTGAGGAGCCAACCGACTTTTCATAATTGTCTTCAACGTTGCCTCAAAGTGGTTCAAGTTAAAGTTTTTTTTATTTGTTACTAAAGTAATGCAGTGGAATGATGAGAGATTATTTTGGTTATTTATTTTAAAATGGTTTTATTTATTTGTATTGAATAGGACATTGTACTTTTCAAAACTTTTTGAATAATTAAATTTTTATTTATTAAAGTAGTGGTACATAAATAGTGAGAAAATAAAGTGGAAATAATAATTATAATCGTAATTAGAGATGGGTTAAAAATGGTTTATTAGTAAATACTTAACTATAATATGTATATTAAGATAAGAAAGAAAATATGATTAAATGTGATTATATTTGAAAGTACTTTTGAAATGATATAGAAACAATGACAAAAATTAAAAATATGAAGGTTTCTCAAGCAAGCCATGTTGATTTAGAGAAGCACTTTTAACATTTAAGGTCATAAAGAAATATGTGATCTACATTCGTCCATGTGAGTAACTAATTCTAAGATGCCTTATGGGTTTGTCATGTGAGCTTGGAAGTTAGACATGGGGCCTCTTCCTACTAGTGTCAAAGTGAAAGAAGTAAGAGGTAATCAACCTGGTGCATGTTGGTCTGAGAAATTGGTCTCTGGTAAGCCATCAATGAAGGTTGAACATTTCTCATAGGAAAAGGGCTAAGCATATCTAGTCTTCATAAGCCATGTAACATCCCCAACTCCCTATTGGGAAATGCCTCATTCAAAACTATGAATTATGATACCATTAAATTTATTGATATATTATGCATATGAATAGAGTTAAAAGGAATAACAATAATGATTTATAAACATAATTATCACAGAGATTACATAACAAAAGATCCATAATTATGCGCACATTAGATCAAATAAGCAGATGAAAGACACTTATCTCATGAAATAAACACCAACTACATCCATACCTTCCACGTTCCTCCGAGACATAGACCACACTACTCATAATCTCCGCAGTGGGTCACCCTCGAGCTGGGGCTAAACTCTACTAGAGAAAATGAAGTCCTAAGCCAGTCTAAGGTCTGATAATTTGTAGAATTGCTTAGTCCAAGGTGCCCAACTACTGCAACTAGCCTACAATATCTCATTCCCCACATGTCCATCCCACCCTAGGAAGTGTGCCCTTTCTCTTCTCAGTAGTCCCTCAGCTTGCCCACTTCCCTTCCAGGGCTTCAACAATAGGTCGAACATGAAGTCGCGGAGCCCTGTAGTTATTTCCCTACGCACCAAAGAACACTAGGGAACAATTATGAGTAGTTTCTCACCCATAGAAAACTACTCATGGGCCTGACAACACACTTCTTCCACATATGGGCCTGACAACCCGCCTCTTCAACCTACGGGCCTGACAACCCACCTCTTCAACCTGCAACAATATCGAGTACCAGTACTGATGGTACCATCCATGAGTGAATGGTAAGAGTGATGAATGAATAATAGCCAAAAAGTTGGGAAATTACACTATATCCCCAAAATATATATGCTCGTGTCCTTTAAGACACATGGCACCCAAGGGATTCCCCTGTCCCTACTTTAGAAACTTAGGATATATTCATATCCATAACTTTATATTTAAAGAATATTAATATAATATTCCATTGGGATTAAGCCCCCTTATCTTAGTCCATTTCCTAGACTCTTAGCCCCCTTTCCATTTCTAGTGGAGTTTATCCCCCCATAATCACTTGTGGGTCGGTCTGCARCAGTGATGTACTTTATTAATGATATGAGAGTTTACATATTACAATAATAGGCTTATTGGCCTTTAGTATCTAGGATCTCYGGCTTAATAATCRCATAAGCCTTCTAGCCTATAATAACCTAGTTCATCAGCCTTAAAAACATATTTCCATTTACAACTGAAGGATGACCTGGGGTATTACATTCCCCTCCATCTTATTTATGCACTGTCCTTAGTGCAATATTATATACCATGTACAATTCAAAATTCTTCAAAAAGCTCCAAGACTTTGCTATTGGAATCTTGTTGTCTTCTTGGTGCTCCCCTTTCCAAGCACCAATTCATGTATTCATACTGTAKTTGGAAGTCAATTTCTTTATTCCATAGAGTTGCTTCAGAAAATAATTCAACTCATTGTTCTATTTGACACACCCTCATGATTATAGCTATCATTCCATAAGCATCCATGAGTTGTCTCTTCGTTGTTGCACTCACCCTTCCAGGCTCAGGTATCCCTTCATTACTACACAGTCCCTCAGTGATCCATCTTGCCAAGGATTTCACACATAAGGAGAGAGCCAACTCATTACAAGAACCCCACTAAGGTTCTACATTTATAGGACTCCAGTGTCTCCAACAATAGTTGTTCTTCCCAAGCATTTCAAATTCAACACAATCATCTCATCTATATCACACACATACAATCAACATGAGAAAATACCATCACAATTTCATTTAGAAATTCCATTTTTTTTGTTTCATAAGAAAACTTCATTTTTTTCCCAAAATATGAAATTCTATTTCATAATTTTTTTTGTTGTTGCAACAACAGGTATCGGTCTTTATTATGGATTTCTACAACACCATACTTGAGACCACTTTTCTTGTAATGATTTCATTTTGCATTCAGCCAACAGATTATTAGCATTTCATGTACAATATACTTTCATTACAATATGTACCAAAAGCTTACAAAGTGATCTTAGAATTGTCTATACTTAACAATTCAATCACAACTATCAAACAATTTATTAAATAGAATGAATTTTCATTCTCTGCATAGGAATTTTCATCCATTAGGTTTTTCATCATCATTACTTTTCGTTACTTTATTTCCCGAACAAAATTCCTTGTAGTCAATGCTCATGTGACTACTTGACTTGCAACTTTCCTGTTGCAATGTCTAACAGTCCCTGAAATGTTCTCAACTCCATGAGTTAGTAATAACTATGACATTTTAGCTATTAGCATACTCGTTTATGTTCGATAACATGTATGCATGCATTCACAAAAATGCATGCATTCACAAAAACGCATTCAATTAATGCATTCAATCATAATAATTCTATCATGCATAAGTGCAACTCTACCACTTACTATGCATGAGTTCAACTCTCTACGCATATCTATTTAATGCACCTTTGCATTGATTTTAAGAATTCTCTATATCTAAATCATTTGTCTCACCATTGGTAAATTGGAAAGTCTAGCCAATGCCTTGAGACATTTTCCATACCCTTCCTATTGCTTTCTCAACTATTTGGATGTCTTCCTTTTTGACACGAACACTACACCAAGAATATAATTATGTGGTGTTTATTAGTGTTAGCAAAAAGGTTGCAATCCAAACATTATTTAGTAGTAAGAAGTTCAGTGGATATTTGTGTGGCACATAGCCTTTCCATAACCAACCATGCCACGATCGCATACATGACTAGCTTGTTGGCATTTATTCCTATAACAGGGTCATACCCTTTTATTGCTTTGGTTATTAGCTCATATGCAATATATCATGACATTATACTATGTCATTAGTATGCATTCAAAAGATAACATATTGTATAATTACCACATGCCTCTAGCCTTTACCACAACTAGTGGTATCTTGTTTCCATTAATGCATTCAACTAATACAATAACGGAGTTTTATAAACTCTGGATGAGGAAATTCTTACCAAAATTTCATTTAGCGGTTATGCAATAAAATTACATAAAATCATACTTGCATAGTTGCCATTAAATAAATTTAATGCTACCTGGCTAGCTGATAACAATAGAAGATCCCAAGCCTTTGTTATAAGTCTTATAAGCCACACTTCAGTGTTTTGTTGCTTTCTTCTATATGTAGCAACATTATTAGAAACACTTGCAGTTATGCAATACTTATCTCTTTCCTAGCACAACAACCATAATTAACAGCTTCATAATCATATATATAACAATAGACTATATATATATATATATATATATATGCACTAATATTGCATCATTAGCATGCTCATGAATGCATATGCATTCCATTTTCATGTACTATGTATGGTTGTCCAACAAGCCATAACATAATTGGTGCTACAGTAATTGCAACAACCTCTTTCTTCATGTACCATTTTTCTTTGTTGTTCCTAAAAGAACCCAATTCTTCCTGGATTCATGTATCATTTTGTTCTCTTACTAAGCACTTTTCCATCTAAACCACTCTGGATCAATTTGATATTTTCAGCCATATAATATGTCGATATTAACTTCAACCTTAATTATTTCCTGGATCCATCTGACCAAACACATTCATGACCAAATTACATTTCTAGCCATGCTCTCATATTGACTTTATATCTTCAACTTCTATTTACTCTTCTGGACCAAACTGGTTCAACCTTTCCTTGATTGAACATATCATCCCTTGTAGTTTCTTGCACCATTCTCTTCTCTTTTATTAGCCACCCAACCTCAAACATGACCTATATAGTCAATTCTCCATCATGTTGCAATGCTACCCAAATGTCTCTTTTTCCAATTGAGATGGGTCTCCTCATATTTTATTTCTTTTGCATTCTATACCAAGCATAGAATATATTTTCTTCTTCATGGTTCCTTATTGATTTATTTTCAGAAAAATCATCTCCATACTTGAATCCTTTTGGATTGACATACCAATGTACCTTGGCAATGCACTCATACCTTTGGAATGTACTCAACATTCTTTTTCATTGTTGTCACAGTTCCTCAAATGGTGTAGAAGACTTTGTCTAACTTGGTATCCATCTAATGGTACATTTCCACTATCTTAAATTACTCCTGAACTTCATCCAGTCCCTAATGCACTTAGCTTCGTGTAATTCCTCTACTACGAGTTTTTATTGCATCATTTGAGACACAATTTGCACACAGTATATTGATTTATGCATCTGTTAGCACTCTTTACTTATATGCACCTTCATTTCTTCACCCTTGAAGTGGTGATATTCATACCATGCTTCCACTATGCTACTCTGATAACCATGATGGAAGTACTACCCCCAAACTATGTGATTGTTCCTTGGAGATTTTATCCTTATCTCCAAGCATATACTTTATCTTCTTTTATTAAAACACTGACATCTTGACATATCAATCTTTTTTTAAATGTTCTACCCTTAATGTCTCGCCTTATCTGTACATTGGCTTCTTTGGGAGTGAATGGAATTTCACTATTTCATTCACTATATGATCTACTCTTATGCCCAGATTCCATTGAGCATTTTGATTAACATGAGTGGGTTTTTTGTAGTGGCTTCCCAACACTTTATAGTTGCACCCAAACTCATACCCCAAAATTCTTCAGTCTTGACCTTTGATCATATTGTGAGTTATTATTGACATAACATTTAGTTATTCAAGTTCCTCTGCTCATTCTTGATACCAATTCCAGACTCTCATATTCTATAAAATCATACTTTCATATTCCCATTCTTTGCATCGCCATATGGACCTATGATATATGCATTATCATGTATTGCAGATGGTTTTCCGATCTAGCATCCCCATCTGATATGCATAATTGTCATCTAGAATTATTTTTCCAATCATAGTTCTATTGAAAGTCCCTTATATGACTCACTAAGTAAAGTCATCTTCAGTTGGCATCTTCCTCAAGCATTCATTCCCCATTTTGAAGGACCAACCCTGTTTTGTTCCTCATAAATGAAGATACCAAATTTCTAAAGACAAATTGATATGATTTATCAACCTTAATATCTACTTGAAACACATTTATTATATATGATAACAATTCTAAAAATTATCGTTAAAGCAAGCAGATAGTTCTGGTAACATATACACAAGTTTGTCCATTTATAGTCACCAAAAATATTCTTTCTGAATTCCTGTGAATTATGTTTCTTATCTTACAATTCCGGGTGATTACATGGACTCCTCAGTCTAATACCTCTCCAATGACTACTTTCTTGCTCAATTCTAAATTTTGAGCAGAGAGTTATAGCCATTTGATTATTATCCAAAAACTTCTTTTGATCACCTTTCAACCCTATGCAACTCTAAATTGTGCTTAAGAATCCTTACACTTGTTCCTTTGGAAATTTGACAGGAGCTCAACTGGGTTCCTTCATGACCATATGCTGGACATTCTGGCCAATTTTTATCTTCATTTGATCTTCAGGCTGTTAAATACATCCTACTGAAGTTTTAGACCAATTAGTACTTTTGGCCCTGAATGCTACAGGTGCCTTCTACCCCGTCCTATGCATTTTTTATGTGCCCATATTTTTAATTTATCTCCATGAATGTGTTCTATGGCTCAAGATATTTCCATATATTTCTCATGTTCCTCAATCTGATTCTTGAGCAGGAAGTTATAGCCTTCAGAAGTTAACTGGGGCTTAAAATTTACTCTCCATTGTATGGGTTGTAAATCACTCATCCTAACTCTGTTTGACGAATGGGATACACCATTAGAAACATATCGTCGATATATTTAAATCAAATTATAAAAACTATACTTTGGGTGCATTTTTTTTTAGAAGAGAAAATCATTGTTTAGGGCCTCAAAAATTCCCTGCAAAAACATAACCTGGAAAACACCGAAACTTTCCAATAATTTTCATTAATTTTCGATAATGTTAGCTTCCTTATGTTGACTAGAATGTTGACGTGGCACCTGAGTCCACATGGAATATCGAGGTAGGTCCATGTCAGCCCCTGCACTCTCATTTTTTCCCTATCATCCTCAGTCTTCTTCAATCTTTTTCCTTTCCTCTTTCTTTACCCCCACTGGCGTGCATTAGTTAAATCTTCGAGCCCCACAACCCTTGGTTTCCATGTGGCACCTTTATATTGGTTCATGGGGATGGGTGGGTCCCATCCCACACCTATTCTCCATGTGCGCACGAATTTGTGCTTCCTTTTAATTGAACCATTGATGATCATAGGGTGCCAACAATGATCGACGACTCCCAACGCATTTCGGCCCCCTTGCCCTATCAAAATTTAACACATAGGGGAGGGACCGAAAGACTTAACCACGGTTAAGTCCATGGGGTGTGTCACACATAGGCACATTTTTTCCCCCCCATGGCCTGTGGTTAAATTAACCACCCCATACCCCCCTGAAATTCATATGAGGGTGACACGTGTCCTCCGCTCGGGGTCCCACCAGTTAGGAAACTTGTCGCCACCGTGGCACCAACTCACCTGCCACGTCCATCCTTGTTGCCACCCTACAACCGTGTACCTTCCACCATGGAAATACACGTCACATGTCAGCCACATCAGCTAACACATGGCTCCCCATGTCATGCTGATGTTAGCGTACAAAAAAATAATCAATTTTTTCCAACTTTCAAATTTTCGCAATTTTCAAAAAATTGCCCAATTTTGCCCAAATTTCAAATTTCTTCTGGACCACCATTACATCTCTGTAATTAAACTCCATGCGGACAATTTTGGTCTTTTTTATACCAAATTAACATTTCCACATGAAATTTGACACCTAAATTCCTTTCGAAATTCTCCATAATTCCTCCACCAAAATTGGGAATTTTGCTCATTGTCACCAAATTACACCAAGGCACACTGAAATCTACAAATCGACCAATTATTGTTCTAAAATTGCTCAAATTAAGATTCAAATTGAGGAATTTTAATCTCTGGCCAAATTCCTTAAATTCCTCATGAATTTAATAACAAAAATTGGGGTTGTTCCCAATTTCAACCAGTTTGATCCAGGTGGATATCGGTGGCCACCCACCTTTTCCAACAGGCTCAAAGGAGTTTTCTAGAAATTTTGGTAATTTACTATTTTTAGCAGTTTTTAACTTATTTGGCTATTTTGAGGGCCTAAATGAAGGATTTTCAAGATAGATCTTCTCAATGGTAGCCAAAGGCTCTGATTGAGCCCCCAAAATGAATCTCCTCGATGATACCTTTCCAACGAGCTATTGTGCGCCCCAAACAAAGAGCATATGCCAAAGTTACGCCCCCCCGGGAAGTTGATACACCAAACTACCCAAAACAGGGTCCACAAAACTATTGGCTTTTCATCTTTCTGGGTTAGGGTTTTGGATTTTCTTTATGATAAAATTACCTTTGGAACCTCATTGCAAAAGCATCTTCTTGCGAATGCAAGTAGCAGACACATCTCTTCTCAAAGATAAGTTTCCACCATTCTAGCGAGTCTTTCACTCTGTAATTTTACAGTCTTTGTACATTTTCGTTCATTAATAGAAAAATGTGTATTACTATATCTCTATGTTTATGGTTTCATCTCTGATACATTTTTTTTATATTATTAGATATCTGAGATATCTCTGTACATTTCTTTATTATATCTCCGCTCTCATTTCATGCAGAAAATAATCGGGATCAGTGGTATCAGAGGAGGCTTCTCTTGATCATTTTTCATTGCATGTCCCCGACGAGGTCCGAGTATAGCAAGTTGGGTCTCGAGCTTGTCTCTCTTGAAGACAATCGATCTCGCATTTCCAAGAAACCCTCCATGGAAGAAGAAAAGAAAAATGACAGAGCAAACGATTCTATTAATTTGTTGCTTGAGCAAGCTCTCACGCGACAGAGGAATGAAATGATGGAGAATTTTTCCCACATCCTTCAATGCTTGTAGATAACAACATGTGCGTCTTCATCAAGCGACCACTTTAGAAGTACCTCACCTTTCAAGGTACAAGTTAATTTTGATATTCCCATATTTGAAGGACAGATAGATGCAGATGCCTTAGAAAAATGGCTAAATCTGCTAAAAGGTTATTTCTCTGTTCATAATTTCTCTGAGAGGGAAAAGATCACCTTCTCACTCCTTAAGGCTCTCCCCCATGTCAAATGTTGGTGGGAAAATTATTGGGAGTAAAGTTCCACAGAGGAATCTGGAATATATGGGGTTGAACCCACTTGAGATTTTTTTGTGGATGCAGTAAAGGAACAATATTACCCTATTGGAAACTATGAGGACCAGTACATGAGATGGAACACACTGTGGTAAGAAAGGGGCCAAGCAATTATGGAGTTCACCAATACCTTCCATACCTTGCGCACCAAACTAGGTATCAAAGACTCTAAACAACATTTGGTTCTGAATGAATGTTTTTCGGGCCTAAATGAATTTTTTTCAGGATAGAGCTTCTCAATGATAGTTTAAATCTATAATTAATTCCCCAAAATGAATCTCCTCGACAATACCTTTCCAACGAGCTATCATGCGCCCCAAACGGAGATCGTATGCCAAAGTTACGCCCTCGGGAAGTTGATACACCAAGCTACCCAAAACGGGGTCCACAAAAATGTTGTCTTTTCATCTTCCGGTGTTAGGGTTTTAGATTTTCTTTATGATAAAAAGACCTTTGGAGCCTCAATGTAAAATCATCTTCTTGCGAATGCGAGTAGTGGACACATCTCTTCTCAGAGATAAGCTTCCACCATTCTAGTGAATCTTTCACTCTGTATTTTTACAGTCTTTGTACATTTTCATTCATTAATAGAAAATTGTGTATTATTGTAGATCTATGTTTATGGTTGCATATTTGATACATTTCTGTTATATTATTGGATACCCAAGATATCTTTGTACATTGCTTTATTATATCTTCGCTCTCATTTTGTGACGAAAATAATCTAGATCACTGGTATCAGAGCAGACTGCTCTTGATCGTTTTTCAGTGCATGTCCCCGACAAGGTCCAAGTATAGCAAGTTGGGTCTCAAACTTGTTTCTCTTGAATACAATCACTCTTGCATGTCCAAGAAACCCTCCATGGCAGAAGAAAATAAAAACAAAAGAGCAGATGATTCTATTAATTTGTTGCTTGAGAAAGCTCTCACATGATAGAGGGACGAAATGATGGAGAATTTTGCCCACATCCTTCAGCGCCTGCTAATAAAAATAGGTACATCTTCATTAAGAAACCACTTTGGAAGTACCTTTCCTTTCAAGGTACAAGTTAATTTTTATATTCCCATATTTGAAGGACAGATAGATGCAAATGCCTTAGAAAAATGGCTAAATCTGTTAAAAGGTTATTTCTTTGTTCATAATTTCTCCGACAGGGAAAAGATCACCTTCACACTCCTTAAGGCTCTCCCGCATGTCAAACATTGGTGGGAAAATTACTGGGAGAAAAGTTCCACAGAAAAGTCTAGAATGTATGGGACATAGCCCACCTGAGATTTTTTTGTGGATGCAGTAAAGGAACAATATTACCCTATTGGCAACTATGAGAAACAATACATGATATTGACCACACTACAGAAAGAAAGGAGCCAAGCATTTATGGAGTTCACCAATACCTTCCATACCTTGTGCACCAAATTGGGTATCCAAGACTCTGAATGACATTTAGTTCTGAAATACCGTGGGGCTCTACACAGATACATCCAAACTAAAATGGATTTTCTGGAAATCTCATCACTCAGTTATGCTTATCGATATGTTGTTAAACTCAAGAAGAAGTTTAAGCACTATAACAAACGAGAGTTCGGGTCTACAAATCCACAAGAACCAAAGTATGATAAAGACGGCCCTATCAAAAAACATCCTGAAAATCAGTTTAAGCCACAGGAAAAGAAGTTTCACAGAAAGATGAATAAGGACATTGGAAAATGGTGTGATTTCCACAAAATCCCTTGGCACAACACCTATGAATGTCGTTCAAAACAGTCACTGGTGGTCGAGATAAAAGACAAGGAGTCAAACCCTGATTCATAATTTGATTATGAAAATACTAATAGAATAAAGATCATCGATGCAGACCCCACTGCTCTTTTCATGACCGCAACAATTCAACCAGAATAACCAACAGATTCTGAAGAGTGGGAGCTCCTTTTTCATTCACATATGTGGGTGTGTTATCACTCCAGGAAACTCTCCTAGGTTGTAAGTCAGAGATGCCTGGTAACTTAATCTTTTGGTAACTGTTTTCTCAATAAAAAGTGTGGGTTTGGATCAAGTCGGATGACTGAATCATTTCTCACTCAAAACATGCAT